>PVKZ01001891.1:0-300256 GCA_004027375.1 Macroglossus sobrinus | reverse complement strand
AATTTTTTTTGTGTGCACCTACTATGTGGCAGGGATCGTGTTGAGACCTGTAGTTGCAATGGAGTGTAAGGCAGAGCTCTGACCTCAGGCTATCAGGTTGTTGAATTTTAGTTATTTGTGTCTAGATGTTCCATGAGGGCAGAAGGGTTTTATTAAGTACATTTTTAAATTTTTAATGCTTTCTTTGGGTAAATTCTCAAGAGTTTTTTGTAGACTAGTAAGTGAATGAATAATGCAAATAATTGGAGTTTAATATTCATCATATAATCTATTGCATAACAGTAAGTTAGAAGCTACAAAATTTTGCAACCAATGCTTAATGCAGACCATGAGGGAAGGAGCTTGAAATGGTCATTGAACAAGTCTTCACTCCATTAACTCAAACAATTGTTCACTTGAGTAGTCAGCCTAAATAAAAACCTAGTTCATGAACTTTTTATATGCTTCATGTGCCTGCCTTTTTTGTTTTTATTAGAAGAAGTCCATGTGATGAAGCAGCATTTCAATAAGGCCAGGATAAACATTTAATTACCACAATTAGTGGCTTAAAACAACACAAATGTATTATCTTTAGTCAGAAGTCCAACAGGGGTCTCACCACGCTAAAATCGAGATGCCAGCCAGACTCTGTTCCTTTCTGGAGATTCAAGAGAAAAATCAGTTTCTTTGCCTTTTCCAGCTTGATGAGGCCACCCTTAGTCCATCTTTAGAGCGTGCAATGTTACATGTTTCTCTGGCCATTCTGTTATATCCCATTCTTCTGAGCATAGCTGGGAAATTTCTTCCCTTTTAAGAATGTTTTTTAACTAGATTGGGCCCAAGCTAATCTTTCCAACTCAAGGTCTATAAACTTAATTACATCTACAAAGTCCTTTTTATGAAGGCAGCATATTCACAGATTCTGGATGTTAGGATCTGGACATCTTTGAGGGACTATTCCACCTTCTGCAACTAAAATGTCAGCGTTTTTAACAATTTATTGTTATATATGACACTTAAAACTCCTGTGTGGGGATAATATTAGCTTCATTTTATAGATGAAGAAATTGAACCAGCCCACTTAACTTGTCTAGGATCTCGCTATCAGCTTCTATTGTGGGATGTACGATTTCACTGCCTAATGCTATGACTGCTCTGCTAGGATGATGTGCTGACAGGGAGAGCAAGATGTGAACAGTTCTTCCTGATGCAGGGATAATAGGAGAGTAAGGCTTCAAAAAAAGGTGATGTTTAAATGTGTTTTTAAAGATTTCTCTGTGAAGAACAGATTGAAGAAACAAAGGAAGCAAATGTGCTGCAGACATGAATGGGATTGTGGTGAATGTTTCTGAAAGACTGAATGAGCTGGGAGGCCGCATCGACAGAGCCCTAGCTGTTGATGATTTTTGACAAGTCACTTTACCTCACTGGATGTGATTTTTTGTCTATGAATGTTTGCATTGCCCGTACCGAGCACACTTCCTACCGTGTGGTAGGCACAAACAAAATGTTAAATTGAATCGCACAGTTACAATCTGAATATCTATTTTAAGGGTTAAGGAGAATGCTCACACAGATACGTTTATGTTCACTGATTGCATGGTAATGGAAACTAGAGTTATCCAGTGAGTTTCAAGTGAAGCATTTCCCAAACACCCCTATTTCATTTATAATAGGCCAAATTATGATATACAGAAAACAATAATTTGGAAACTCAGATTCCTTGTGGAGGATGAATGAGTCAAAGGGAGAAAGGAATGACTTAATAAATATCCAAAGATATGAAGAAAAAAGTGTATGATTAAATTAGATGTGTGAAAATTGTTTACTAAAAGAGATAAAGTGCACGTTAAGTCAGGAGGCTACTCTAGATAATGTAGTCACCAAGTCCTAGGTGATTGTGGGTCATGAGCATGTGCCCGAAGAAGTCAATCAGAAAGAGAGAGACAACATACCCCCAACCCCAAGCAATATATAGATGGGTAGGTGAGCAGAGGGACCTGGGAAATAGGGTTCTACCCTAGAATGAAAAGAAAAATAATGGAGTAACAGAATAGAAAGCATACTTCTTGTGTATTTAACCACGAGGAAAGATAAATTCAGAATAAAGTAAATCCTTGAATGTAACCAACAAAACCAAACCAACCCAACAAACAAAAAAACACCGTAGCTCAGATCTTAATCTTCACCTTTGGCGGCCAGTACACAATCTGCAGCTGATATTACTCTCACAGAACAGTGGTATCTTACCGTCAGACCCAAGGTTTTCAAGAATGCTGTCCTTACACTTGAGGAGTTCTAGAGAGAAACGCTGCACATGTTTCTAGGGCAGTAACCTAAAAGGAATGCCCAGAAGTGAGACCTTCACAGAAGGAATTAATGTGTATATTTCTGGGTCTTTGACTTCATTACAAACAAAATGGGGTGATATCTACATGTACAGCCCACGGAGAAGGCAGTGATGCTTGATGGGCTGCAAGTGATGGATTGATGGTCAGGCTTAGAAGCATGTTAAATAGAGGGAAAGAAGGTAATAATTCTACATAATTACATTTAGTAGACTCAATTGTGGAGCTATGGATATTGTAAACATGAAGGGCAGTGTTGGAGTTAAGAACAATTGTTTAGGCATCATAAAGATAAGTTTAGACACTAGGTTTCCCACAAAGTAATACGTTTACATGGCCAGTTTATTTCATGCCCTCAGATTCTCAGGTTCTTATCTGTGAAATGGAGACAATACCTATAATTCAGTAATGTTACTGAACGTCAGGAACAAAATGCACCCTTAAGAATCTAAAGATAGCACAGCTTCTCAGATAATTTCACTGAATTTTCACTGAGTACCAAATGATATATAATATGCATATTGCAGTAAATATAAGCTGGAAATGCATTTTTCTTTTGCCATACCTTTGGGGGAAGTGGGCATCACACAGAATATTCAGCCTGCCACATTCTACCTGAAAAGGGGGGCTTATATGACTCTTTTTGAACCAGAGCAAAAATAAACATGAACAGGTTTATTTCTGTAACAGGGCCTTTGTGTATTCCCTGCCCGCCTCACCTCCCATTTGCACATGTAGAGATAACTTCACAGTCAGATGCCTAGTCCACGGTTTATGATAATAAATCGCTGTTCCATGACCCTTTTATACTATGGACTAGGGAGAGGCTATAGTTTATTATTTCTGTTTTATGGATTATATCACTGAAACTCTAAACCTTAAACGGCTTCATTTTGACCCCAACATTTTAGTTCATGGAATCTCTCCCAAGTAAATAATCAGAGAAGGGATAAAGATTTATGTACAGGAATGTTCATCGTGGTGTTATTTATTATAGCAAAGCATAGAGGAAAAATCCCAAATATTCAACTTTAGGAGATTTATTAAATAAATTACGGTCTATTCATATGATGGAATTTGTTCCCTAGAACAAATTTTTAGAATATTTTTAGAAGGCTATTTCATGATATAATGTTGAGTAAAGAAAGCATGATTCAAAACTGTTTATATAAGTGTAATAAAAATTTTTTAAATTTTATAATGTACCAACTAGAGCAAATATACTCAAATGCTTTCATTCCTTTTCCTTTTTAGTGCTTGGATTATAGGATTTTTTAAAATAATATTTCCTATCCAAGTAAAGATATCTTCTAGAAGCATAGGTTGTTTCATTATTAGAAAATGAAAAAATACACACAATTTTTTGAAAAAATAAAAAGGCTGTCTTGATACTGGAGAAATGACTATAAATGACTATAAATACTAACTCTTTTCATGTGTTAAAAGTACATATTTTAATAAATATATATATACATATATATGTATTTAATAAACATATATATATATACATATATATATGTATTCTGTTAAACCAGAACATCCAGTATATATTATATATATATATATATAGTGTGTGTGTGTATATATATATATATATATATATATACTTAAGAATATATAATACATATACTTAAACCTTATAATGACTATATAGTATATTACTATGTAATATGTATTATATATCAATAGTATATATAATATTTTAATTATATATAAAATTTCAGTTTTAATTTAAATTGTATATCAAATACAGATTCTGATTTACCAGAATAAGTTATCTTCACCCTTCTTTATTCAGTACTCACTGTTTCTAAACCAATGACAACGACCCACATGAATGGGGGAGAAAGAAAGAATGGGATTTGCCACGTAGTGGTGCAGTCCTTTGTCACACAGAAGCCCTTCCCAAGACATATCCCTGGAATGATTGTATTAGTTCAGTGTGTCCTGCAAGTAAACGCTTATTACCAGCTTTTTATTAAACATTAGACAGTTAAAAAACATTTGTGGACTCTTCTGTTAACATTTCACATCTCGTAAAAGAGTAAATTAAAATACGTACGTGACAATCTTTGCTTTACTTCTTTTATAGTTTAGGATTTCTCAACCTTAACATGATTGACACTTAGGAATGGAAAATTCTATGTGGTGGGGAGCTGTTCTCTGCATCGCAAGATGTGTAGCAGCCTCGCTCGTCTCTACCCCTCGCCCAGTTGTGAAGAGTGAAGACTAAAAGTGTCTCCAGACACTGCTAGTTGCCACTTGGGACAAAATTCTCCCAGTTGAGAAACACAGTATTAAATAATAGGCGTGTGACTGAGAATTATAAATAGATTAACTAGAAAATCTCAGTGGTCTCATTTTCTAAATGAACTCATTTAGTTCTTATGAAAATAACATTTATTTTAATTTTGTATTGTTTTGGTTGTACTAGTTATATCTAGACAGTCAATCTTGTTTGAAGATGCCTAGTTCAAATAAATAACTATTTCAAAATGTAATTGTGTGAAAGTGCTGACAGTTAACTGCCTATCTGATTTTAATCATTTTCTTCACCCAGTCAGTTTATGTGTAGAAAAATACTCAGTCTGACATATCACAAGTATCTCAGTCAATGATTTACTCAGTTTTATGGAGGTATAAGCATAATTTATTAATCAGAAAAACATCACATGCAGTGTGCCTGTGTAACTTTGGGCAGATCACTAAATTTCTCTTAGATGTCTAATCTTGATGTATAATAAATTGAAGTTAATATCCACATCCTTTAAAGATTTTGAGAGTTAAACAAAAAAGAGGAAGATATTGCAATATTAAATCCATGATTATATTTACTATTTTGCAGACACCGTACTAAATTTTAGGCTGCAAAGATGAGTTAGACCTTTTCATTGACTTCGAGCAGCTCTCAACCTGATGGATGAGACACACATGCAAACAGTGAACATGTACTGTGTCAAGGGTGAACCCCTGTTCTAGCTTGCATAGGACTGAGCGATTGCTCGGGCAAAAAACATTTTATACTAAATCAGGAAAAGTCATGTGTCATCAGGGACAGTTGCCAACCCTCTTGATGTGTGCTTTCATTAGATTCTGTGTGAAGACAGAAGAAGAGTGCATTTGGCTTTACTAGTGGGGTTTTAAGATTCAGAAAAGATGTCCCATTTGAAACTGAGTTTTTAAAGATGAAGTAAGGATTCAAAGAAGGCAGGCTTTTCTGGCAAAGGAAAAGGCACTGACAGTTAGAGAATATACCAGATAGTGTACAAATAACTTTATCAGTGCAACCCAGGGTGCCTGCAGTGGAGTTGGCAGGAAGCAAGTTTCAAGGTATAGTGTAGGGCTGGCAACTGGAGGTTTTTTAAGTCATGCCTGGGAGTCTAGGCATTTAGTCTTTGGGCTACAGACAGTATTAACTCACTTAAGCCTAGAAGTGACATCATCAAATTGGTTGGCTTAAAGAAGATAATCCTGACATTAAAATAAAGCATGGATTGGCATCAGGCAAGTTAGAAGACTCAAGGACCTGTTAGAAATCTGTTTCAAAGGCATTATTAACAGGAAAGGATGAAGAATTTAGGAAAAACATGTGGATAGAGGTATACAATAAAGAAGGATTAGTGACAGATTGAATGTAGGACAGAGGAGATAAGAAGCAGTTGAAGATAATGTCTAAGTTCTTGGCAGTGATTAGAATAGTAAAATGGTGAAGCTATTCACCAAATTAAAGATATAGAAATAAATGGAATTGAGCATGAGGTGCGATTGTAAAGACAGTCAACTTATCATTAGCTACATTGAACTTGGGGTGTACACGTGATCTCTGTTTGGTCAGCGATGTCTACTTGGTAGTCAGAATGTAGGTTGAAAAACTGAGCCTGAGGCTGGAAAGGAAACTTTAAATGTCATCTGTGGGACTATGTGAGGTCACCCAAAGAGATTAGGAGGGAAGAGAAAAATTCTAAACATCAGATTGCTAAAGGAAGTTTTTTTATCATTCTTTGTGGCTTTTCATTTAATTAGTATCAGGGAGAGACTGATTCTCACTCGTAAACTGAAAAGATTTGATTTTGACATCTCTGGTTTTAAAGAAGTTTTTTTTGATACTAATTTTGTTCTGACTTCTTAAATCTGTCAAGGGACAACTTTACAGTACTTATATTCACTGATGTCCATGAAGAAGGAAGAAAAAGGAATTGGATTAAAGTTAGTGCAGCTGGAGCAGAGATACCAGCAACAGATTACCTCACACTTTCTCAAAGGTTCCCTGAGTTCATGTCTGGTTATTTTGGGTATGGGTGACAAGAGACAGCAACTGAAATCACCTTTCTATTGCTCAGCCAAAAGCTCAGCTTCCTAAGTGTAACTGAAATAAGCATAGCAACTTTCTGAGCCAAGAATTAAGGCAGTGAATTCAGCCATCAATTCCCATTGCATGTGATGTGTAATCTAACAAATTTTCAAACAAGCATTCTGGAAACAATTAAAAGTAAGCAGGCTGCTCTGATCAAAGGCTGTTGATGTCTTAAATTGTGTTTTGGTCACCCACAACTAGTTTTCCAGAATGTGCCTTGCCCTGTTGGGGCCTGGAGCATAAAAAAAACACCAAGTTTTTGCCATTCTGCCCAGTGTGAGTTTAAGGCTGTGGGTCATTAGGAAACAAACACATTAGAACTAAAAGAATAATTGTTTGGTTTGTAGTCACTGGGGGATTCAGCCTGAGTCAGACTTCAACTGTGGTGTGGTAAAAGTACATAGAATGCTCTATAAAAACAGTTTGCTGACATATCACTGTCAGAAGCATATGTCATTCTATTAACTTCCCCCCAAAATATGCAATTTGGGCTAATTTCAGAAAGACAAATACCATTAGATTTACAAAACGTACTTTGCTTGGGATTTTCATGCAAACCTGGGAGATATAAATAAACACATTTTGTGTGTCATTCAGCTCTACAGATCCTCTCCATTCTGGACACAATGCAAAATTTGGGGTCATGGGTGATTTTTATCTCACGGTCAGAAACCCTCCACATTTGACAGTACATGGCCAGAAAATGGGGGCCTCATTTCACTCTCTGTCCATCCAAGGAATGTTTAAATGCTGTTTATGGCTTTAGAAAGGACCCCCACTTTGTTTTGCACATGGATTTTTGGTACAGGGAACTCTTAATATCATGCAGCGATCATGTAAAAAAAGAAAGATGAGACAAGGCCTGTTGGCCTGCCTCCACGTCAGTAAACATACACTCATGAAGTTATGGTGGAGAGTGTGACCTGACCAGTCCAAACCCTCATTCTACAGAAGAGGAGAACATGGCCAAAAGAATTTGAGATAATTTGCTGATGGTCTCAGAGTTAATTAGTGGCAGATAGAGGACGGGTTCCTGGGTGTTTGAATTCCCACTCATATTCTTTCTACGGCATCTCATTGCCTCCATAATAAAAAGATAGAAAGTTTTTATAAAAGTCCAAGGAATATTAGCTGAAAAATAAACTATACTGTAGCAGTATGCGAGGGAATTCTAGGCGCCTGGGATTTACAGAGTTCACTGTGTTACTATTTACATTTAGTCTTCAGAAGTTCTTAATCATTAGACTTGAAGCCGAGCAGGAACTACTGACCGACCCCTAGAAATGAAATAGATTATGTGGTAGGTTGAATTAGTGATCCCAGTTCTTCTTTTGCCCTAGAGTACTATTACATACCCACACCCTCGCATTGTCCTCATGGCAGGTGGAGTAATCCTTCCTGCACTTTGACTTTGGGCTTGATGTGTTTTAGAGCCAAGGGTTGTCCAAAAGTTTGGATGTTAGCAAATGTGGTGGCAGAGGCTTGAAGAGTACTTGCATGATTCAACCTGCCCTTATGTTCTCTTGCCTTTTCCCATGAACACATGTGTAGGGTAACCACTGGTTTTACCCAGAATCAGAGTCAAGTGCAGCCAAGACCAGCCTAGATTAGCTGAACCCCAGCTAACCATGGATGTGTGAGAAATTGTAGCTTATTGAGAATGCCTTTAAGATTTGGTGATAGTCAATTAGTATTATTATGATAATAGTGACTGATACACATTATTTTCAATATGAATCCACTTATATGACACCTTACTTTCTAAGGCTGATAATAAATGAGGTTTTGTCTTTAAAGACCTAGAGTTAGGTAATAAATGTTGCCCAACTGACTCATGCTAAGTAGTTCACTTACTGTTTTTCCTCATTGCTTTTATATTCTGGAAAGATTTAGGGTGATGCATTTTTTAAATAATTCTTGCATATAGTTCTCTTCACAAGATAGTTTGTTATGGACTGAATGTTTGTGTCCCCCCAAGAATCATATGTTGAAGTCATAAACCCCAAGGAGGTAGCATTTGTAGATGGGGCCTTTGGAGAGAATTAAGTTGAGATGAAAGTCTGAAGGTGGGACACACATGATGGGATCGCTGTCCTTATAAATCTCACACACACACACACACACCACCACCACCACCACCACCACCAACAACAACAGCAACAACAACAACAACAAAAAGCAGGAGGACCAGTGCTCCCTTTCTCTCTCTCTCTCTTCCATATGAGGACACTGAAAAATTAGCCGTCTACCAGTTGGGAAGAAAGTCTTAACCAGGAACTGAATATGCTGGCTCCTTGATCTTGGACTCCCCAGCCTCTAGAACTATGAGAAATAGATGCCTGTTGTTTAGCCACCTGGTCTGTGCTGTTTTGTCACAGCGGCCCGCATAAGCTAATACATAGTTCAATGATGGCCGAGTAGTAGAAAGCACGTTCCTTCTTTCCAGCTTATGAAATTGATCTTTCCAACCACAAGAAGATCAGTGAGAGATTTTCTCCAATGAGTTACATTCCCAGTAATGTCTTTATACTCCATTATAGATCAGCAACTGGGTGATCAAACCCTTAATCGCTTCTAGATGTGTACCCCAACAAGGCGAATGGAACCGATGATTAGGAATCCAGGCTCATGTGTAGAAAACACCGAGAGGGTGGCTGCAGGAACTCTTAGAAAGGACTCCAGGGTGGAACTGGTCCTGGGCCTTGGAAGGTGACACGGCTGTGACTGACAGAACAGCAGAGGCATCCGCAGGTATATGCTGAGAATATGGCACCCTGTGCCCTGGGCTAAGCTCTGGGGATAGTACATAAGTGAGCAGGACCCCTACCTTTGGGAGGCTTCATAGCAGTGGTGATAGCAGTGAGTGCAACATGAGAAGATTCTATTACTCTAATGCAGTTGGTAATAAGACAGTGATAGGCAGGGCTCTCCCTTCACTCTGGTCTTTATGTAAATATTTCTTTAATCAGCGGTTTTCCAGGTCATGATATATAAAATTATTTCTCCCCTTGACCATCTCTTTGCTACTGCTTTACCTTCCTGCTCAGAAACTATGTAACACATTTTTTATTTTACTTATTTTTCTAGTTTGTTGTCTTTGTTCCCTAAGGTTTCAGAAGATAGGACTTTTTACCTGCTTCGTTATTTTGTTTAATTTTGTTGTTATTGCTATTGTTTTTCAGTGCTGTGTAACTGATGTCTAAAAGAGTGCCTAGATCATGTACCTTTAAAAACAAAAATATCAAATGAATGAATTTGTAAGAAGTTCTGGGTGTCCGGGAGAGTGTCCTGCTCACCTTATTTGAAACTTTGACGTTTCCACAGGGAATAATGCCAGAACTGAAGCGTGAAGTATATTGAAGTGTTAGCTCCTTGTAGAAAGGCAAGCGATGTCCTAAGACAGTGAGGTCTGTGACGGGACAATGCGCATGCACAAAAGCAGGTTGATACCAGTTTATTCATGTTACTTCTGTGAAGAAGGAACTATTTCATACCGGGTATATTTCTGGATTATTTGTACCTCATTATAAGAGCAAGTAGATAAAGAAATGACTTTTTTCCAACCAGATATTTGATGCAACTCATTGAGACTTGGCATTAAAGAAGAAATAAGGAAGCAAATTCAGGAATTCAGAGCGAACATATCAGTTATTAGAAAGACAGACCTACTGGGTGCTCAAGTGTTGAGTCTTGGGAGCCAAGTTAGAGTGGTTAGGGAGACTGACATTCCAGGCCCCAACTCCACGGGCCACAGTGCACACATCTGAAGCTGTGGGAGGCGACATTTTGTGGTGATGGCATGGCTCCTTGGAAGAGAGACCATACGTTGAAGCGAGGATGGAACTAACCAAATGGAATGATTGGACCAAAGCTAATTACATTTTAGTTATGAATGGGAAATATTTTAATAATAACTCTGTGACCTTTTATCGATCACTTACTATCTGTGGGCATATGTGGCCTCCTTGGATCCTTGCAATAACCACTCATGGAAGATAGTATGTTTAAATCATTCCTTATGAGAAAAACGAAGAAGAGAGGTTAAGTAACTTATCTGACATCACTCAATTAGAAAGTAGAAAGCATTTATTTGTTCAATTTTTTTTTCTCATTTGATAACAAACATTCGCTAGCCTTCTGCTAGCCCTAGGAAGGCACTGTGAATACAACTGAAAAATACTTGCCCTTATAGACTTACAGCTAAGTGCAACCTAGATTCATAGGCTGCTGGACACCTCAGCCTGTGCTTCAAGTGATTCACCTATCGGTGAGTGGGAAAAGAACGGGGACGGATGGGATGAGAGTAGAGGGGAGGAAAGAAAGAACCATTAGCAGCTGCTGTTCTCCAGACAGGAAAGACACGAGAAAGCAATTCTTTGCCTTGGCCCAACAGCTAATGAGAATTCATTCATTTATCTAGTCCACTGATTCGACAAATATTTATAGAGCACTTGCTTGCGATGAGTCTGGCCCTGAACAAGGTACCAAGGATACAGTAGTAAACAAGACACTGAATGAGTAATTCGTTAATGTCAGAGAGTGATCGAGACTGTGCTAAAGAGTGGCGAGGTTTTTTGAGAGCAGCATTAGACATGGAGTCAGGGAAGGGTACCTCAGAGCTGAGATCTGAATATGAGAAGCAGGCATCTTCGGAAGACTTTTTTTACGCAGAGGCTGGGAAAGAGGGAAGAGTTATTCCCGGGAAAAGCTCTAGGCAGAAGACATTCAGGCATGCTATAATATTAGAACATTATTATTGTGGGTTCTGGAGTTAAAGGGCATTTAAAGGGAAAGGAAGTAGCCTGGCATGACAGGCTGAGAGTAGCCTTATCATCACATACTACTTTGCTGACCACAGGGAAAGACCGTTGGTGTGGAGAGATGACAGAATATTTTTCTCTTTAAATTATTGTGGTTTTTCTCTTTGAAGGTTCACACCCCCCACACAGGAATTTCAATAGGCTGCGTCTGACCTTTAGCAGATCAATAGAAACATCCCCCATAAAGGCCGGGAGTAGAATGTCGTCAAAGGCATCATTTTTCTGCAATTGGGACACTGTGTTTGGTCGATATTAAGGAGCCCACAGCGCTAGCCAAGGCCAAGTGTTCTTTTTTTGTGTGTTGTGCATGATTTTGCAGTTGGAGATTACTTAGCACTTTGTTGATAAGATCATTAATAATTTTTCTAGTTGTTATTAATTGTTTTGTATCCATTTATAAATGGTGCCTCCGCAAACGGGCCCCAGGGTATAAGAACAGAAATTGAGCTTTGATTATTATAATAAGTAAAGTATTATTAACGAAAGCAATTACAGTTAATAGCTTCAACTAAGGAAAACAAAATGATAGCCTTTAGTGCTTTCCCACTGGGTAAACCAGATTAAATTACTTGCAGAAAAGAAAATTCTTTATTCTTGGTCCCACCAAACATTGTAACTAGACGTTGCCTTCTGATATTTCTATCTGCTTTGTTCAGAAGCAGAAACTATAAGGCTTGAGCTACATACACAAGGCTATTGCTGGTTAGTTGTGCAGATGAGGCCAGATCATAGCATTCAGGATTTTAATCCGGGTGTTATTTCTTCCACATTAAAGATGAGCTAAGTGAGTTTCAGAGTTTATCTAACTTAACCTTTGTTTTAGAACTTAAAAAGTAGTCCAGTGAAGATTCAAAAGCAAATCGGTCTCCCTTCCCTTCATTTAGAAGTTTCCTTTGAAGCCTCTGATCTGATCCACTGATGATAGGTGATATTAAAAATTTTCTAAACAAATCAAAGTGGAAATTCTCATGTATTGGATTTCTTATTACAATTTCCTACCAAATGCAGTGCCAAGGTGTTTACCTTTATCATGCTTATCAACAAGATCAGAGAAGCCTGAGAGTGATTACAGAGCTCCAATTTTTTCTAGGAGACTGAGGCTCAGTGAGGCTATGGGATTTGCATCTAATCACATAGCTATTAATGAGAGACTTGATATTTGAACTCAACTCTTTCTGTCTCCAAACCTCAATCTCTTGCCAAGAGAACTCAACGTCACTTTTCACACAAGGCTTCTCTTTTCACAAACAACTTACTCTCATGGAAGGAAAGGCCAGCTCAGACTAGCTGCCATGATTCTGTTCCTGGTTCTCTTTTAACATAATGTAATCTACTTCCCAAGGCCTGACCAGTTGTTGGCTGTGTATGGAATTCTAATTGAGCTGTGATAACCTGTGTTTCATTGACTTTTGCACCTTCTTGTTCACACAGTTCCCAGCAAAGTCTTCTTAGATTTGGAAATGCAGTTTATAAGCACAAGGATGTATCTGTCAGCTAGACTCGCCTCTTAGAGTTTTCTCACCCAGCTCCCTTGTGAAAATCCTCTGTAGTCTGAAGGTGACCCCCCAATGCCATTGTTAGAGATGTCTTTCATGGCTGGTGTTTCCTGTGGGAGAGCCCCCTCCAAACTCTAAGCTATAGAAAGAACACACACAAGGAGCCGAATAGGAGTTAAATTATCATGACCATTTTCATTAGAGCATCCAGTCTTTCTCCATGGCTGAAAGGATGGCCTTTCTATCATTCATATCTTGAAAATACCAGGTACCCAATAAAGGACTGCATTTATTGCCCATCCAGTTTTAGGTGGAGAAGTCTGAAGAGAGAAATCAGAGACCAGCAGTCTGGTTATCTCAGTCTCCTTATCTCAAGGAAATGAGTTCAAAGTGACCCCATCCTTCATAAGCATAAGCAGTTCAAAAAAAAAAAAAAAAAGATATATAAGAGAAGGGACGGCCCAGGTGCCTTTCAGTTAGAAACTGTATGTAGTGGCCAACACAAACCAAATGACATAAAGCCCTTCCCATTCCCACGCACCATAGAAGGAAGGTGAAGCAGGGTTGGTGATGGAGAGACAGAGAAAGAGTCAGAGAAAGGGATACTTTTTGCAGAGCCCTTCGATCTGTAGTGAAAGTTTCTCCAGGGAAGACGTGAGAGCATCCGGCATCAGTGCTTCCGGTGCCGACATCTCCACATTTCCTGCCGGTCTTCCCAGGCAGGTGCCTTGATGACTGGGAAGAACACTTCTCTCAGCAGACAACCAAATGTCACCTTGCAAATTGGCTCTTGCAGATGGAGCCATCCCAGAATGAACCTCTTGCCTGAAATCTGCAACCGTCACAGCCTGGCCTCTGGCAGAGATCATGTGGCAGCCAGCTCTGAGACACTGTCTTCTCCAGCCTAGCCTGGCACTGACCCCTTTTCTCTGAGCCTCAAATCCTCTTCTACTCCTTACGAGAAGATCGGCACTCTTCTTCAGGTTACTTCACTCCTTTCTTAATTCTCTGCCGTGTCATTCACCATGGCCTTGGTTTCACTTAGAAAAACACAAACATGCACAAACACAACACCAAAAGATCCCCTGAATCAGAAAGAACAATGCTGTTTTCCCAGGGTGATCCTTTATCCTTTATTCTCTACCTCAAAACTTGTCTAATGCACCAATCTCCTCTTATACTCTTGTTTTCTTTGCTTGCTGACTGGTCATTTATCATCAAAGCACCTACGATCTGCAGTTTCTGTGATAGATGCTTAAAATACAAATAGATAAAGCTCCCTACGCACTGACACCTATCTGCAGAGATGGGTAGGCCAACAAATATTTAAAATAATGTGGGATTTATGACATAACTTGGAAATGAACCCAGTAAAAGAAGCGACCAACTGGGTGGTTAGGACATGCTTTCTAAGTTCACATTTCAGCTCTGTTGTGAACGTGTGATATGATCTTGGGCAAATCATTTATTATCCCTGTGCCTTAGTCTCCTCACCTGTAGAGTGGAGATAGTATTAGTACTTACCCCATGGGGTTATTGTAAGGATTGACTAAATTAATTGATATAAACATGTCTTAGAATTGTGCCTGGTACAAAGTAAGCGCAAAGAGGGTTTGCCTTCGTTCAGTGATGACAGATGGTGGAGTCAGTGACAAAGTGGGGGGTGAAGTGGGGTGCTGCCCATGGATGGTTTTCCATGACAAAAGAATATCGGAGCTGTTTTTTTTTTTCAAAGAAGAGTAGGATTTTGCCAAGCAGGTGAGGTGTGGAGGGAATTTTAGTTAGAGTTGAATGTGTGCCGAAGGGTGAAGTGTGACAGCCTCCTTCAAGCACTGCGCAGAGTGGAGTGTGTGGCTGGAGAGCAGGGGACGTGGGAAAGGAATCCAGGAGATAGGACGGAACCAGATTGTGGAGGGTGCACACATGTCGTAGGAAGATGTTTGCATCTCACCCTGTAGCAAACAGAGAGTTTGGGGGAGTGTTGAGCAGATTTGCTTTGTTCAGCCATGACTATGGCAGCAGGTCATGATTTTCTCTTTAAAAATTGTAGAGCGGTGAAGAAGGACGCATACATTTCCTACTAAGGATTCTTTTCCTTTGAGGTGTGTCCATTGTCTTGTTTGAAGATTGGCTCATGAAAAACAGCAGATTCCTGCCAATCACCACAGGTTGCACAAATGAACTAATTTTCTGGATATACTCATGTTTCAGATTGTTTTTCCTCTCCTCCCTCAAAAATTTTGAGGGTTTCTCATCAATCTCTTTGCCTTGGTCATGTTATTTCTTGCACTTCCTTTTTGGCAGGCATCCAAACCTCATGGTAACCAAGAAGAGGCTACAATGTTTGGATATTATCCCTTCTGCAGAGTGACTCACAGATGAAAAGCGTTTTTTCTCCATTGGAAGTATGATTAGATTAGCATTTGATTCAGGACTTGCCCTATTGAAGATTTCTGGAACTCTGTAGAAAACCAAGTGTGCTTAAGGAAGCCCTTTCCATCTTGCACAAAGTTTAGGTGTCCTTGTGCTTGCAATAGGAACTGTCTCACTCCCCAGGTCTCTGTGACTCTATCTCATTCATTCATTTCTTACCATATAGAGACCGAGCACAAATTCGTAGAGCATGACTCATCATGCACAATGCTCGTCTCGGCTGTAATGCACCAGCGCTTACAGAACAGCCCTGTCTTAGCAACATCTAACGCCGTTACACAGTCAGTAAAGTGTCAGACAAACACGGTGGGATGACCTCATTGTTCACATGCAGCTGGGCCCCTGCACTCGATCTCATTGTGAGTGCTCCACGTGGCCCAGGTTAAGGCGTTTTTGTGTACGCCTGCACACCCACACATGTGTTTGGCAGCAGAACTATGACTGTGGATTAATTAGTAAGGGTTTTTTCTTTTTCCACATGTTCCAGAGTTCTCATCTTTAAGGATTCTTAGTTCTCTCCCTATTTTGAACTAGACATGTTTACTTTTTATGAAACTTTTCCCCTTCCACCTTGTTCTGCTAAAAAAAAAAAGTAACAAATGCAAAATTTATTTTTTTAGTAAGTGTTTAAGTACATGATTTACAAGGGTATGCACAAATCAGGGAGAAAAATCTTAGTGTCACAAGATATAGTATGATAGTCTAGAATGGCTCATATTTTATTTTTCTAACAAGCACATGATTGAATATATAGATTCATTAGTGATTACTTTATATCTATTAACTATTTGGAACTTATCTATTTAGAGCATGAAATCTCTTGCTTTTGCCCTCAAGTTTTTATTCCTGATATTATATACAGGTACTATAATGTCTTAGTTTTCTCTTGAGAGGTTGATATAAGAACGTCCATACCTGTAGAGAATTTTTATGAGTTTATTTGAACCGAAATGACAACAGTGCCTGGAAGCAAGACCTCAAATGCTTCTGAGATGAACATTTTTCAGCTTTTTTATGATTTTATGAGATTAAGGAGAGATCATAGGAAGATCACATGAAGGTGAGAGGAAGCAAGACCAGGATCAGGTTGCAGGATAGTTGACAAGATGATGTGCTCTCTGTAGGGTGGTGATAGCTTGTTTCAAATGCCTGCTAACCTGGATGCACAGAAAAGAAAAATGAACGCGGCTGAAGGCAAAGATAAATACTGAAGACCTTTATATGCCTGGGAGGTGACCACCCACCACGACCTGCCCAGCTAGGAGTTTATGATCGGATCACCCTATGAGGTTACTTTCCATAGGACCACTCTTATTCATCCACAGAGGATAGCAGTTTTCTACTTTCTACATGAGAAAGAGCACTCATATTTTTTGTGCTCTAACCTCTACCCTAGAACATGATAGCGTATCAGTATTTCTGGATAATTTAGTTGGTATTAATTGCATTGGCTGGCAAAGAGAAGCAGTAAAGTGTCAAGGTTAGAAGCTGGTTCAGTCTGCCTTGGTTAGAAACCTGGCCGCCCTCTATCTGTGTAAACTCAAATAAGTCATTTTACTTCTCTAACCCTCAAGTTTCAAATTCATAGAATGTTTAAAACCCACTTTTTATTTAGCACATAAAACAATCTAATTCCCATAAGGTGCTTTTAGGAGTAGCTTCCAAACTAAGCGGCCCATAATTGCAAGCTGTCATTTAGGGCCTTCGCTAACATCTCTTTCTGTCACCTTTCATTTGTATTTTTTTCCCATGATTCTGCAATGTCTAGACTAGTGCCACTACTAAGAACCACAAGATAACAGTCTTTGTCCAATCTTTCTTTAATTCACATGCCAACCTTTCCTCTGGCCTCTGGGCACGGGATGCAGGTTCTTATGAGAAAGCCAGGGTTTCTAGATGATTAGAAATGGGTCTTCTTTAATCCAAGAACATCTCATGATTGAGCAATACTGAAGACCTCTGTTAAAATGTCCCCTGGAATAAGTTGCACCACTAATGTTTATGGCTCATTGATGATGTGCCGGGTGCCGGGTACTACTCTACATATTGTACCTGTGCTAACTCGCTTTGTTCTTAACCCTGAGTCAGCTAAATGTTACTATCCCCGCTTCCTAGATATATAGCCAGCTCACAGAGGGTACATAGATCACCTAAAGATGACTGCTGATAAGAAGTGGAGATTAGAGGTGGATTGAGCACTGTACAGAATTTGACCTATTTAACCGCTATAGTTCTGCCCCCTTCTCATTTCTAAAGAATTGTCGCCCCACAAAAATAAGAATGTATTTGTCTGCTTCACAGCCCAATAGTTTTCACAGTGCCCGGCACATAGTAGGTTCTCTGTAAATGTTTACTGAGTGCATGAACAACCCAAATATCAATGTCTTGAATTCTTGTATTAGCCTAAATAGTCCCTATGCAATCTTGAGGTGAATCATTAGATAAACTTTGCAATGGAAAGTTTCTGGTGATGGTCAGGGAGGAGAATAAAATCTCGGGTTTATTGAAATTCTGCTTTGCTGTAATCCCTGTGCTTGACACATTTATATTCATTTTAAATTCATTATGATATAATCCTCAAAAATTTATAGAATAAAGAATAGAATCTCCTATTTATGTCATACCAATCCTTTATTGCTCTTGGTTATTTTTTCTCCTCGGTAAGAATAACAGCAACACAGAACTGTGGACTCTGCTTTAAGCCTTAAAATCACAGTGTGACCAGTTGCATCAGATTCTGTGTGATTGGATAACAAGAATAACAGTAGCACTAACAAACTTGTAATTATCGAAGTTTCACAAACCAATTTACCAACTCAGCATAGGGAATGTGAATTTGCTCCAGGACATTGCTGTTTACTGTTCGCTGGTCTGACATGTGTTTTGAGGTACCTTTTGTCTTGTTTCAGGCTGGATTCTGAGAAAAGGTGATATAGCCACATACATTTAGGGAAAGCCTCAGATGAATTTTAAATTTTCATCAGAAGTCCATAACGAAACAGTGCAACCACTAGTTGTTCAGACGGCCATTAAAGCCACCTGATCTTGCCCCCAGATGTTTCCTGTATTCTATGAAACAAACTCGGAGAGGGCTGAGTGTCCACAAATCTTCCCGTGTTTACAATTTAGGTGTTAAACATACACAGTCAGTGAAAATGTAGAAATCAGAATTCAGTTACTCATCCCAGTTGCCCCCTGCAGATGTATCTGCAGGCCAGGTGTCAGATGGATGACTTAATATGATGGTGGCTTTTCAAAAGTCTCCCTTTCCTGCTTCCCTTAGACTCTGATAGACTTCCTTTCTTTTCATCTCTAGCAGCTGTTTTTATGACATCGTGAATCAGGCTTTGAGAGGTTAAGAGATGGGTCGGCTTTACTTTTCCTTTTCACCTTCTCCATACATAACTACTTGTGGACCAACCCTAAAGGAGGGAAAATAAAGGCAAATAATCGGGTCATCTTCCTTCTCTTGCCTAAGTGCCATCAACACCCCCAGGCCTGAGAAAAGCATGACCCTGGCTTGAGACACAATCATTTTCCCTTCCGCTGTCTGAAAGCCTCAAAACCCACACCCATTTCCTCTTCAGGCACAGTCATCTCATTTTCAAACCTCATATTGCAGGTTTCGGAAATGGCAGATCAGATTTTTGGAAACGCCAGACTAGCAAGGTTGAGTTTCGGTCGATGGCCCATAGCATCCCCGTTTTGCTTTTGTTTGTCCCACACCCACGGCAGGCGAAGCATGTCTCATACTTTGCTAACGTCACGGACTGTCAGTTTCACTTCTCTTTTACCCCTCCCCCCCCCCACCGGGAGTTGCTTTATATACTCTTTATAGTTTGTTTTAAAACACTATCTTTGAGATAAATATTTTCTCAATATAATTTTCTCAGAGTCATGTTTGCAATGAGCTATATGTGTAATGTTCCCCTTGCCAAAGAATTTATGTGGTGAATGTGTTGAAGCGCTAACCACTGATGGGATGGTGTTAGGAGGTGATCAGATCATGAAACAGAGCCCTCATAAGTGGGATGAGTGTCTCGATAAAAGAGAGGCCAGGGAGATCCCTTGTCCCTTCAGCCATGTGATTATACAGCCAGAAGATGGCTAAGAACCAGGAAGCTGGATCTCACCAGACATCAAAATTGCCTGCCCCTTGCTTTTTCTCTTGGATTTGCCAGCCTCGAGAACAAATATCTGTTGTTAAAACTAGACATTGTATGAGATTTTTGTTATAGCAGCCAAGACGGACTAAGTCACAATGCCTGGTACACTTTAAGGTCTGGAAAAATAACCTGTATCTAAAGTAGTGAAGGTAAGGCCAACCCCATGTAGTTTTAGGTTGTGTTAAGTAGCAACCTACTGTACTATTCATTTTATTATTTTTTTCAATTTATTTATTCTCTTGGTTTCACTTGCTTAAAAAAAAAATTGTTTTGTATTATGCTAAAGCGTTGTGATGACAACAGAGAAAATAGGCAGAGCCCAAACAGAATCTCTTCAAAAGTAACATCTGAAAGTATTAGCTATCAAGTTTATAGAATTTGAAACTTAATTTTTAATTTCTCTCATCATTGCTATTAAGTAGATTAGAGTCAACTGGTTTATAATATAATGAAGATTGGTGCTAGTTACGAAAGAACAGGAATGTGTGATATGAGACTCATCAGTGCATGTAGGTGGCTGAGTGGCTTATCACATATATTGGATAAGAGGAATGATATCATAAATATTTGTGACTTTTACATTAGAGCAATGTTTAAAAAACTGTAAGCTTTTCCTTGGGCGTTTTTCAACTCTCAGTAATGTAAGGCTGAGGCAGTGAAGCCATCATTTGATTAAACTGATCTATGTAGGTTTTCTAGCTGAGTGGTTCTAGTTTCCCAATGGCTATACTCAGGTTTGATGCCTTTTTTTATGAAAGTGAATAAGAAATGTTTATTTTTCCAATTTGGTTTTGATCTTGACTTTATAATATAAAGTTCTTTGAGCGATTGGAATGAGTTCAGGTATTTTTACTTATTTTTACCCCTCATCTAATCCAACTGTGTTTTCCTTGAACAGTTTTTTAAAAGTCTGTTCACACACTGGGTTTTCTCATGTTCTGTTGTGTAACAAATGTCATTATCTCTGTAAGTACCACCCTTCTCCTGTTTATTTTCATAGAATATCTTCCCACACTGAGAAGGTGAGGGTAACAATCCTTTATTTGAAATAGATGAATAGATATTATGTAGGATAGAGTGCTTTGATCTCTGTGGATTCATGTCATATTAGCATTGATATCTGAGTAGGGAAATAATCCATTGATTTCTCCTTCCTACCTAAATCCTGCTTGCTGGCTGATGTAAAATGTCACTGTGGTCAATTCAATTTTAATTTGTTCAGGCAGTTGAGTTCCCCATGCTTCCCATTAGAGATTAATCTCTGTGCTCAGTGACTCAGTCTATTTCCTGGTTTAAAAAAATTGTTTTCATAATGTGTGTGTGCCTATGTGTTCTGTGTACAGGGATCACCCTTTTTAACTTCTTTCTGTGATATTTGCATATCACATGCTTCAGATGATGTTAGATGGTTCTCCCATCCTCTTTCTTTGCTTACAGACAATGTGTATTTAGCTCTCTCTACTGAGAAGCCAATTCTAAAGATATTTAAGTTGAGTTTGTGTTCTTGATGATTTAAAAACATAATTCCCTAAGAAATTACTCTGTTTTTTAATAAAAATACTCCATATCTCTGTAAATGCTACTACTAATAATAGGCCCAAAGTCTGCCTTACTTTGACATGGTAAGTGACCCCTCTGTCAACTTTACCTTACACTTCGCCAGATATACAACTTGGTTTCTTCTACTTTCATGTAATTCAAAATCTATAAAGGATCTAGTGAATAGCTTGCCAAATAGTGAGAATTTGGATATAGAAACTAAAAAAATAGAATTTTGCTGAAAATGAATTCTAGCTGAATCTTTTAAACCATTTCTCACTAAGGTTATTTTGAAGATTTGCTGACTCAAATATTTTGATCAAATAAGATCATCTTTTATATAATAAGTAGCTTAGGTAGAGAGTCTTATTGTTCAGTTGCATCATAGCTAGGGAATAGATTATAAAGTCAAATTTTAAAATGAAAAATCAACCCAAAATTTTCACTGAAAATGACATAGATTATCTGCAAAGCACAAATGCTATTAATGATTGAGAAAAGTCCATACAATTATTTGTTATAGGTTTGCTAAAAACATTGATGATTTCTATGCATGATGGCTATATGATGCAATCAACATGGTAGAATGAATTCCAACCAAGAACTCATGGTTGAATTTGTGCAAGTTAAATATGCATATTATGTTACATAATCATGCTTATTTTGTAAGCCACATACCAATTAGCATAGGTAGAAGGTTTTAAAGCCAGTGCACAAGTGAATACATTTCCTTCTTACTGTGTCGGTATTATTATAGCAACAATTCAAGATGGATTCTCAGTTGATCCTAGTCTTTGAGTGACTACAGTATGAGACTCTTCCAGCTCATCTGTGCTGGCCATTTATCATGAATGAAAAATACATTGTGTGTTAAGCCACTGAAACTCAGGAGTTATTTGTTATTTCAGCATCATATAGCATATCCTGACTGATACAAGCTATTTTAAATATTTTCTTTCTCCTCAGACTTTCAACCCTTCCACTCTACTTCCTTAGCCCAACAGATGACTTGCTTCTTATTTCACCAAGAAAATAAAATTTAGATTACATCTTTAAACTTTCACCTAGTCTATAAACTCACTTATAGAAGTACTCATATATTCAACACTATTTTCTGTTCAATTGGAAGAACTATCATTATATGTGTAAAGAACTATTGGTTTATGCCCTCTGACTTATTTCAGGCCTCATTATCCTGACAATAATTTCTTCTTCCTCTTTCACCATCAAATGCATCCTCTCTGTTGGATTCTTCTTTTCAGTATGTACATGTGCTACAATATTGTCTATATTTAAATACCTTTCCAGATCAACTGCTTTCTCACATATACCTCTATCTCTCTGCACACTTTGTAGATGAACTTCAAATAGCATTTTCCTGTGTTGGCTTCTCTCAATTTCTTACCTCTAATTTTTTCTATTATTCCTTAATTCCCATCAGTCTACTGAATTAACAAAGTTTCCAATTATTGCCGTCCTGCCAAATGCAATGGTCAGTTCTCATTCCTTTTTTAAAATTATTCTCTGACACCAACATAAGATATAATTGATAAAGCTTTCCATCTTGAGTTATTCTTTCATTTACTCTGAAACATTCTTCTCTCTTGAGAGAACATCACTCTAACTTACTGACTACTTCTGTTAACTTCTAAATATTAAAATGTCCCAAGGAAGACAATGCCTAGCACAGAGTAGGAGTTTAATA
This sequence comes from Macroglossus sobrinus, assembly GCA_004027375.1. Classification (NCBI taxonomy): domain Eukaryota; kingdom Metazoa; phylum Chordata; class Mammalia; order Chiroptera; family Pteropodidae; genus Macroglossus; species Macroglossus sobrinus. The sequence goes on along the minus strand of PVKZ01001891.1, from coordinate 277,416 downwards.
ACTTTTTTTTTTTTAGAATAAATGAAGTCTGTTTGATATTAATCTGTTGCAATTCAAATACATTGGGAGTTTTTATTCCATTATTAATAGCTAGTAAGTTTGTCAGAGAGTATTTTTTCTACTGAGGAAAGGTGTCATATGTACCTTTAAATAATAGTATTATTAAAACATTTATCAAACATCTTCTAATCAGCAATTTACTTATTGATTATCTCCCTCAACACATTTTAAGCTCTTCAAATGTCTCATCTTTTTTTATGTGCCTGTGTCTATTATCTGGTATAAGGCCTGGATGCATAAATTAGTAAATGAATGACTTAATATCATCCAGTTTATTTATGTTGAGCTTTAAAGTAACCAAGTAACATATGTCATTTTGTCATTAACTGCTATTGAGCCTTAATTTCTAGTTGCAGTATTTGAGGGATTGTTTAATGAACCTAAGTATAAAAGCTTATATTTTGTTGATGTTTAATTTTATCTGACACACAATAGGTTATTTTTCCAGCCAGAATCTTTTTAGACTCTGAAAGGTATCAGTTATCTAATATTTGATTCACCAGAAAACATAATATGTATGCTGATTTTGCCTTTAGTCAAATAGCTTAGGAAAAAAATGTCGACCAGAAGAAATTCAAGTGCATCTTGTCTCAGGAATTTTCTTAGAAATCTCTTTTTGTGTTGAAAATGAGACATTAATCAATCCTTATTGGCCAAACTCAAAATTAGTCATAAATGTGGGATTTTAGAGCCATTTATACCCTATTCACTTTCAGATCCTCTATTTTAAATTAAACATATCTCAAGCTAAGTTCATTGCCTACTTTCATTTTTGTTTCTGTATTTCTTTCTTTTTTTTTTCTCTTTACCAAAATTTTTGTCTTTTGGCCCTCCTATTGCTGACTTCATTAGTGACCCACGCACAGGCTCACAGGACTCCACAAACTAAAAGCTGATATTTTTAACATCTAGAATTCTCTACCAAGAACATATTTTTCCATAACCTTTTTTCAATAAATTCATCAAAGTCAGCTTCTTGTCTCAGATTGTGCTTTCATGGGAACCCAAACTAATCTAACAGACTAACCCATACTAATCCAGACTAACACACCTCTCCTGAGTGACCTCGTTCACATGGCTTTCAGTCATATTCAGGCCAGTGTTCATCTCCCGTTCCACTTATTGTTAATGGTCACTCCTTTCTTTTTCTCCCAAATATATCTAATTATACTCTCTTATAAGATTCTCAAAATGTTGCTTGTCCTGTTGTTTATTCTTTTAAATAAGATCTCAAGCTTTCCAAGGGAAGCAGTTATGTCATTTGGAAATTCTCCCTAACCTCACACTACCTGTCGTAGCCTTGGCCAGGTATTCCACAAGTGCTCTTTGGTTAATTGGCTGTTGCAAGACTATGAAATATCATGGACTTCTGATAATTCAAAAGAAGCCGTAACCCCAGACTCTCATACAGAAACTGTTGCAACTCATTGATGTTTTCAGATTATTACTGAGTTTGGATGCAGACTGTGGCAACTAATTACTGGCTGACAACTTTGGAAATGTCACTCAACTTCTCTTAGCCTTAGTCTCAGCATTGCACAAATAGAGCTAATTATCTCTACCTCGTATAATGATCATGCCATTGGAGTATAGATAAAAAGCCAAAAAGGACAGATATGATAGCTGATGGGAAGAGGGATCATTTCAGTGTTTAGTCTTGGGTGGTGCAAATGAAGCAGTCAGTGTCTTCAGAAATATTGCAGATGTGTGACTAATGAAGCCACTGAAACTACCCCACCAAGAGTGCTGTCCTTTACCCGGTCAGAGAGTCTAAAACATCTTTTAAAAATTGGTAATCAAAAAAGAACTTTTACCCTAGAGGGTTTCCAGAGGGCAGCATAGGAAGGAAGTTTAGTTTAGAGGCCCAGAGGGCAGGAGAAACAGAGCAGGAGAAGCCACAGGGAGAGAGAAGAGATATGATATGGATAACAAGGTCTTTATTTGCCCTCATCAGTCTCTGGGCAAAGCCTCAGTCTGAGAGCCTCCAAGCCAACAGGGAAGTCTAGTGATGAGAAGACAAAAAGACAAAGAAGAAAACCAGTACTGGGACCAAGACTCTGCTCCCAAACACCTGTCTTTAGAAAGAGGAGAAGTGGCTACATAAACATGACAGTGTGTGATTAAAGGTGTATGTGAATTATTACAAACACGCTGCATGAAAAGCTGTATTTTGCTTCTTATAGTTTTGCCTTATAGTTTTGCTTGCTTATTTTGCAATTAAGTATGAAAGACAGATGAATAACTGAATTCTTTATTCAGAATCTACTGCCTCAAAATGAACTTCTGATCAGTTGTTGGTCCTTGACGAACACTTTAAGGTTACTGTTTATAGAGTCTCTATTGTCACTTAGTGGAACTTAGCCTTTCTTTGGAAAATCTATGGGGAGTGTATTTTTTACTACTTTCTGCAATTATGATAAATCCCTTAGCGTCTCATTGATGCTAAACATAAAAATTACGCCAAATATGGAAATGCAATGAGTATCTTCTGATGATGTTGGCACACATTGATCAGTGAATACCAGTTCTAACTAATTTGCTGTTTGAAATCAGTAGACAATTTAATGAACATTTATGGTTGACATCCCTTTTTCTTAATAGTTATCTTGAAAACCACCTTCTAATTGAGCACTAAGTGTGAGTTATTACAATGCTCACACTTAGTGCTCAGTTAATTTGATTTGTTGTTTGGAAAAATTTATTTGGGTCATTCTCTACAAAGGGACATCTGCTTTCTCTGTATTCTGTTGGAACTAAATTCTGATGACCTTCAGGGCCAGTAAGTTTCTGATAAATGGTGACTGAGATGGGAGTGGACTTTAATTGCATGTCTAGAGGACTACTGCTGGATTACATTAGTGAACATATTAGTATTTTATGTAAATGTAGAAATATCCAAATTATTTATTTCACAGCACCAACAAAAGCACATCTTTCATTTGGAAATTATCCTGGTCATTTGTGTTAATAGTCAATTGACTCCTACAATCACTGAAACAAACTGTTATAAAATGTTTTGCAAAAGACCCTTGAATAATGTTCACTTACAAGTAAATTCTGACATACCTTAAGAGGAGGAATACACCTTTCAAGTAAAGAACCATATCTTTATCTTCTATTTAGCATTGATGCTTTCCCTTACCTCATCAAATATTTATTGTGCCTGACTGTGTGCCAGATACACTGTAAGGTATGTGAAATATATAAAAATAAATGAGACACAGAGTCAGATCCTGTGATGAGAGACACATGATGATTGTAATACTGTATGATAAATATAGTCTGTGATATGTTAGATGTGATCAACTCTGTGGGATGGGAGTAAAGAGAATTTTGAGAAGTCTTCTCAGCAGAGGTGACACTTGGGCTATGTCATGAAGTATGACTAGGGGTCCTGTAGGTCCAAAAGGGTGATTTATAGGACAATCCAGACAGAAGACATAGAAAGTATGGATTAGAGCAGTGCTCAGTGTTCTCCAAAGAAGGAAAAGGTAATATTATTTTAAGCTTTGTGGGCCACACAGCAGCTATTGAAACATTAAAATAATGCTTCTGATGTACTGTGAAGGCAGCTATGTAGGTAATTCATATGGTTGTGATTGTGTTCATTAAGGCTGTGTGTAAAACAAACAAGCCATGGGTTGGATATGGTTCATGGGCCGCCCCCTGTGATAGCCAATTTTTTTCCCAGAAAACATCTGAACAGTTATTTTGGTAGTCCTGACCCTTTGAAGTCAAGTTGGACTGCAGGAGACTTCAGCAAATCTTCCAAGGCTATAGCAACTAGTACCTGGTCCACTCAAGCACTCATCTGTCATCCCCAACAAAGTTCTGCCATCTCCAAGGCATTAGATTGTTCCTTATTGAGAGTATTTTATTTCCTTTTGGACTCTGGAGATCACAGAGTTCTTAAGGGTCATCCCCTTCTAGTCATAAAGCATCCTACCTCCCTCACTTGCCATCTCAGATACTCTGGTTTACTTATCTAAGGACTAGAAATTTTGTGAACCACAGATCTGTTAGAATTTGTCTCCCCAGCCCAATAACTCTTATTCATCCTCACAGACACAGTTCTTTTCTTATCCACGGGCCAGGTTCCCTTTCTCCATATTCTTGGCATGTCTAAAGAATGCCTGCAGTTAGGAATCAGCTGAAAATTCTCTGTATCAGAAAGGTCTTCTTTGACCCCCATTGAATGTGTCTCCTGTGTTTTCTTCTCGCATGACATATTGTGCATTTTTCGTCATAATCGAAATCTATTTTTATTAAAATATTTATGTTTATCAGCTTCCGGTCCCACTTGGGCTCTTTTCTAAGTTTAGGGAAGGCACAGATCTCCCCTGTGGCGTTGCAGATTGCCAACCCCGTGGATAACACATTGACTCTCAATGGGCCCTTGGCAGGTCTTTGAGTAGGATATGATCGATGTGAGATGCTGACATCAAGGAAAAACAGAAACTATGAGTTTTTTAGCTCTAAGTTTTGGTGACTTAAACCTAGTCAATGCAGAAGATTAGATAAGGTAAGAATTACAAAAACAAAAACAAAAACAAAAAAAAAAAACAAAGAAACAAAGGCAGACTAAGGACAGAACAATGGAGGAAAGCCCAGTGCTTTAGAGAAGAAACTTAAAACATAATGTCAGAGAAGCAAGTCCAAAAACAACAGAAGAGAGAGGCATGTTTGGCTATGGAAGAAAAACGTATTAAGGAAGAATAAGGTGAGCAGGTGACAGAGCCAAATGCCTCAAAAAAGTCCAGTCAGTGTGGACAATCATTAATCTTTGTCTCATATGTCAATTTTGTTATTTAGATTAAGAAAGATATTTCTCTTTTTAAAAGTGAATTGATGTTGTCCCTGCATATATATGTGGAATAACCCTCAATTCTGCTTGTGAGTTCCTAGAAATATATGCTGTCATTTCTCATGCTCACCTGCTTAGGGAGCATTATTATGATCTAATATTGACCATAATATTATGGATATGTGTCTCCAAATACTTTCCTTTGTCTGTTTCTTACATGTGGCATCTCCTCTATGAAAGTAACGCTTCTAAATGTCAATTTCCTCTAATATTATAGGCATAAAAGTCATTAATTCATTCAAGACCTTATATTTAGTGCTGAGTATTTCCAAGTCATAGAGCTGCTTACCAGAGATATAAAAAAAATAAGAAAAAGAAGTTCTCCTGACCCTATGAAGCTTACGTTCTAGTCCATCAGAGATGGAAACAAAATAATTTCACAATGGACTATTTATATCAATTATAGTAAATAATATGAAAGAGAGGTATAGGGTAAGGAAGTGCCTAACAGGAAAATGGGGACTTGGGGAAATGAGGAAACAATAGTGTGCCAGGTAACATAAGAGATGGTAGGTTAAAAAAAAAAAAATTCCTGCTATATGAGAAGAGTTCAAGTCATGAAGAGGCAAGGCATGTTCAAGAAACTACAAAAGTCTGATAGAAAAGCCTAATGCAACAAGAATACAGAAACTGAGGACAAAAGTGATCTGAAATTAACCTGTGTAGGCAGGGGCTAGGCCACATATGATATAGGATGACCACATAAAAAGATAGATCTCTGTCCTGTATAAAGAACTGATTAAGGTATCAGCATAGAAGCAGGGAGATCTACCTGGATGCTATTGAAATGCTTCAGGTGAAATACAGTGCTGGCTGGTGATTGTGGTGAGAATGGACTAATACTAGTAGATTAATATGCATTAACATGCCTGGTATTGGTTTTGATGATATTTAGTGATGGTTCTGATCCCAAGTAAGTCCTTGCTAAAGGTTAGTAAAATTGTGATTATTGTAATCAATGCAGGATCCTGAAGCATCTTGACCTACTAAATATGAAACAGTTCCTGGAATTTGCTGCCAAGTGAATAATTGTCTCCTAAAACCAGGAGAAAGGCCCCACTTTCTCTGTCTTTTACAGGGTCACCCTTTCTCCTGTTGAACTTGCACTCTACCTCTGTATCGGTGAAATCTTGCAGATGGAGCAGAGGCTGCTGTTCTATGCCGATCTGCAGATAAAACGTAGGATACATTTCCTGGGTTCAGCTGCTCCTGTTTCTAAGAGCCCAGTGACTGCCTTCAATAACATATTTACAGTAGAGCTTCCTCGTGACTTCTTTTGACATGGAATGCTTGCAGTCTTATCAACAAGGGTCAGATTCTGTTCAAGCCTTTGGAAACCATTGTGTGTTCCGTGTTCCACCTGCACCATTGGTAAGTTAACTAATGAACACGTTCCAAGCAATGGTGTATTGACAGCAGAGCTCTGAAAAGCAATTAGCAACAACCAAAATAGAATTTCAGTCAATCAGCTGTGAAATTTAGAATTTTTAATAATGCCTAATGTCTGTGGTGAAAAGGACATTTTTACAATTCAACAATTTCTTTATATCTTGCAGTTTTAAATGACATTGAGCTTGTGATAAATCTTAGGAGAGCCTCATGAAGAAAAGCGAAAAATGAGTGTCCACCTATTAAGTCTCTGCTTTGTTTGCTAGAGGTAATAAGGTTGGATAAACAGAGAACTAGGCAGAAAGTCAGGAGAATGTAAAAGTCTTCACTGGGTAGCTTCTGAGCTTATAACATTTGACCGGAATTTAGCCTGATTTAAATCTATGTACAAATGAATCCTGGGAAATAGGCGTATCAACCTCAAAACCTTAAAATACTGCAAAGCAATCATTTCAGTTCTCTTCCACTGACATGTTTGCTTCCTTATGAGATCTCATTTTGTCATAGTCAACAGTTCAACCATTGTGTGTTCAGAATAAGTCATTCTTTTAAAGGGTGAATGTACCAGGATTTGTTCCCTGAGTCTGATCAAGTAGTTAGCAGGTAAGCAACTTTTCTACAAACAGTTCTTTAATGAAGTCAAAGTAACTCGGTGGGCAAAATCTTAAATTGTTAAAATTGAATGGAATAAAACTACTACTAAGAGTTAAATAAATATGGCAGATGTTCCCTTGTTATATATATATATATATATATATATATATATATAGAGAGAGAGAGAGAGAGAGAGAGAGAGAGAGAGAGCTTTCTCAATGTCCCAAGAACTAGATTAATTAATTAATCTATTTATTTATTTATTTATTTGGCAAGGCAACCCTTGGTGACCTCATAGATTGCAAGGACCTTGTCAGTTTACAATCTCTTGTTTTTTTTTTTTTTTTTTTTTAATTTTTTTATGTCTACAGCACCTGGTCTTTCTAGGTGGTCTCCCATGCAAGTACTAACCAGGCCCAACCCTGCTTAGTTTCTGAGATCAGACTGGATCAGGCTTGCATTCTACTGATGAGAGACAGATAACTTTCCTGGGTTGTCAGGGAAGGCCACAAGGAGAAGGTTACATTTGAACAGAGACTTAAAGGAGGATCAAGCCACATAAATATATAAATACCTGCAGGAAAAAGGAGTCTGGAAAGAATAAATGACAGACATTAAGACTTTGAGGCTTTGAGGAGTAGCTGGCGGGGTTTGGGAGGAAGGTCAGCATAGCTGGAGTATAGTGAGATTATGGGAAATTAGTAGATGAGGTCAGAGCAATAACTAGAATCCTTACTATGTAGATATTTGAAGAGCACTGTAACAATATTTCCTTTTACTATGAAAGAGATGGAAACCGTAGCTGATTAAAAACAGTCACAAAACTGTTGACATTACTTCTATGTACAGATTGGGTGTTCGTCCCCTTCCCTGGAATGTGGGTAGGCTTAGTGACTGCTTTGACTAACAGAACCCAACAGAAGTGACACTGTACCAGTGTCCAAGCCCAGGTCTTCACAGACTGGCAGCTCATACTTCCTGTTATTTGGAAGACTCATTCCCGGAGGGCTTCATGCTCTGAGAATCCCAACCCACATGGAGATACCATGACAGTCAATCTGATTGACAGCTACCTAACCTGCCAGTCAGCTGCCAGCATCTACTGCCAAGTGGATGAGCTATCCTGAATATCCAGCCCAATCAAACTTTCCGATGACTCTAGCTCCAGTCACTATCTGTTAGCATGTGCCACTTGCACGAAAGACCCCAAGCCAGAGTCACTCAGCTAAGATCCATCAACACACAGTTTATAAGAGAGAATTAAAAATTGCTGTTTAAAACCATTATATTTTAGTGTCGTTTGTTTTGTGATAGTAGATAACCATAACGGTATTTACTGCAGGTTTCTGAGTGCAGTCATGACCCGACTTAAGTTTTAAGAGGCTCACTCTTCCTGCCTTATTAAGAAGGGATTGTGTCACACAAGAGTAAAAGTGGATAGACTAGTTAGGAAGCTGTTATAATAATTCCAATGTGGGAGTTAAATATGAAAGTAGTAAGAAGTAGTCAGTTTTTGGAAACATTAGTTTTTAAAAAATTTATTTATTTTTATTGTGGTGACATTGGTTAACAAAATCCAGTAAGTTTCAGGTGCACAGTTAAATGGATGTAATGGATACTTTTTTTTTTTTTTAAGGTAGAGAACACAATTTGTAAATGTATTAACTGGGGAATGTAAGAGAAACAGACATGTCAAGAATGATTAAAAATTTTTTGTTCAAGAAACTGAAAGGGCAGGTTTGGAAGCTAACAAAAGTAAAAATTAAGATTTTGGTTTGGAGGATGTTAATTTTGAAATGCCAATTAGACATGTATTTGGAAATATCAAGTGGACAGTTTTTAGTGTGTGTGTGTGTGTGTGTGTGTGTGTAATTAGGTGAAAATACCACGCCAGAGATAGACATTTGATAGCATTAGTGACTGCATAAGCTCACAAAGCGAGAACCATAAATTAAAGAAGAAGCCAAAGAATTTTGCCCTGGCATATTTCTAATTTAAGTGATTGGAGAGAACAAACCAGAAAAGGAAATTAAGGAAGAAAGGCCAATGAGATAGAAGTGGTGTGAAAGTGAGGACAAAAGAAGAAAGTGAATAAAAGATGAAAAAGCGGGTGGCTCTCAAATGATGCTGACGGGTTAAGTTAGCTGAGGACTGAATTGATCATTGGACTCAACAATATGAAGGTCGTGGTGACCTTGACGAAGTAGCTGGAGTGATAGACGCAGAAACCTACTTGGACTGGGTTCAAAGGAAAATGGAGAAGAGGAATTAGAGACGTAAACATAGGCATTTCTTTCAAGGAGTTTTGCTGTTTTAGGGCAAAGAGCAAGAGAGACTTCAGTTGGAGGAGTAGGGTTATGGGAAGTAAAGAGATTTTTTTTTTAACAAGTAACAACATGTCTATATGCCAACAGAAATGATCCAGTAGAGAGAAAAAAACTATTTCAGGATTAAGGGGATAATCACTGGATCAGTGTCCTTGAGGGGAAAGTTTGTTTATCAAAGGTATTAGGAGAGATGACAGAATATGAGTTGAACTAATAACGTTAGTGGATAGATGGAACAGTGAGATTATTTCTATTTTCTAAGTGAAATAGAATGAAAGGTCATCAAAAGAAAGGGAGATTGAGAACCTAGATGTTGGATGCTTGGAGGGAAAGGGGAAAGTCTGACACAGTGGTCCAGGAGAGAAGGAAACTCATCACACTAGGGAACTGTGTTCTGATCTCTGGGCAGCATTATGGCTGACTTGAGGTCAGTGATTGTGAACTTAAAATGTAGCCAGCCAGCCTAGCTCTGGGCTCCAGCCATGTTTACATGTGTTGGTGCAGATGCAAAATGGAATCTGATCAGAGCTACTATAGTAAAGTGAGTAGGATGAAAAAAGAAAGGCAGAAACATTGAGATGTGTGCAGGGGAAAGATAATAATGATTGTCCATGAAATCAAAACCGAAATTTTGCTAGTATTGTATCATAGCATTAAAAATACATACATACATACATACATACATACATACATACATACATACATAAAACTAAATCACTTTTTATTAAATGTTATTATAGCTGGAAAGATAATTTCTGCTAAGACCTCTCTGTTGCAACATCTTAGTTCAACAAAACTCTCAAATTAATTTAATCAACATTTACTGAGTACCTGGTCTGTGGATGATAAAAGATTGTAGGCAGAGAGCTTCTGAGAATCATTTTGATACCAAGGCAAGAAAGATTGATTTTTGACACTCGTTACAAAGACCTCATCTTACCCTGGGAATTCTTTAGTACTCATTAGAGAGACATTTTCATGACTTGGATTTAGCATCCACTTAGCATTCATTGTGAGCTGAGACCTTTATGGAAAATATAAACAACATTCTTCTTGCTTTTATGGAGTTTTATAAGCTACCCTGTGTTTTTGTCAAGTACATAATAAAGACAAGAAGAACTTGTTCTAAATTGCTATTGTAACCAATGTGAGAACTGGGATTTTGTTACTAGAAACTTTTAAGAAGTTCTTTGCAAATACATTCGAATCTAGCCATTAAGTTCACTTCTTAAATTATCTTGCTTCAGTAAAGGTTACTTTGCCTTGAAGTATATGCCTTCGTAGAATCCCCATAATGCTAATGAGTTCCTCATTCATCATCCCTAATTCTTTATTAGAAGCATACTGCATTTTCTTCTTATAAATCTTTATTCTGATCAGAGTCAATTAAAGAGAGATGAATCTTCTTTCCACATAGGAAAATTTCTTCTTCTTCAGCTTGAATTGCAATTGCGATTTTACTTCCAAATCCAGGAGAGATGCTAGAAAAAAAGCACACAACCTACATAATACCATTTCAACACAGCCAGTTGGTAGTGGCATATGCATTTACCATACTAGTAAAACTGCCCTAAATCACTCATATATTCTCTTTTTTTTCTCTGTCTACATAATTTGAATTTCAGTGGAAGTTTTTTTTCAGAAGATTTATATTCATTGAATAAATAGTGGCTGAGAATTCTTACTAAATTTACAGATGTCTTTGAATTGGGCTCTCTATATTGTATCCTTAAACTGTTTTGCTTGCCATCCTTCCTAAATTGCATTGTGACGGTTCTCAGACTTTGGTGTTCTTTTGAAGGCCCATTTTCTCTTGTATAGATAGAACTGTAACTTGAAAGCAAGGTTAAAAACCTCTCTGTATCTACAAGCTTTGAAACAAACATCTCTTTGATAAGGTTCTTCTTTTTAGTCTTATGAAAAGATCACCAAACTGATGTTTCACTATTAAACTACAGAACCTAAATCTTGTTGGCAAGCACCTTCTCACTGCTGCTCCCCTGAAGCAGGCTTCCTTAAAGAATTCTCATTTGGACCTAAAAGGAACGTTAGAGATATTTGATTTTAACACCCTAATTTTTCAAATGAGCTAAGAGTTTGAGATTTACCCAAGCTTACAAAGCTAATTCAGGAACCAACAGGCCCTAATCCATCTCTTGATTTTCACTTCAATGTTCTTTCTGGTACACCACACCGGAACGAATAAATAACCACACCGCTCATGTCTGTGCATTTTAGAGCTCAGATTACACTGATGCCGTTCAGAATTGTGCTGTGAGCTGGGCTTTAGGAGACTTCTAATTTATATGTCCATGGCTGAAGTTTAGGAGCATCTATAATGGATATATCTGCTAGATGTCTCCTGATAGTCAGAAATGTCTAATATGCCAGCCGGCCAGGGTTGGTGGTGGTCAAGGTAGCAGTTAGCAAACTATTTAGGGAGAAATTAAGAAGATGCCCAGGAATAATTTATCCTTAAGAGACAGTGAAGAAGTATAAAAGCCTTCAAAATGATGGGTCACAATTAGACAGGGGTTTTTAGAACTGCAGAATAACCAGCATTCAGATTGGCCTCTGAGCCAATCTGTTTATAGTGGCTTGCAATGAGAGAACGTTCTATTTGCAATCTCAGCCATACCCTGGGGATTTGTGAGGCACCAGCAGCAGTGTCAGTTACAGTGGCGGCAGCAATGCCACACTCACATGGGAACAGATTGATCTCTGAGCCAATCCGTTTTAGTGGTTTACAATAAGAGAACGTTGTATCTGCAATCTCAGCCATACCTTGGGGATGCGAGAGGCACCACCTGCAGTGTCTGTTACAGTGGCGGCAGCAGTGTGACACTCACATGGACACAGACCTTTTGAGCAGAACATGGAAGAGGGCTCAGATTTTGTGACTTGTGGGGAGCCTAGGTCAGATGAATTTTGGTATTATAAATCCCCAGGCTGGTAGGTCCTAAAAGAATTATCCATATTTATGATTTGAGATACTTACTGGGGTAACTATTGGTCGATGAAAGCTGGTGAATGTGAAATACCTGTGAAGGGAATGAGGCAATTGTCAGCAAGCTAGAAGAGTGGTCCCCAACCTTTTTAGCAAGGAATCAGTGCTCCTGTGGGAATCTAATGCCTGCTGATCTGTGGTGGAGCTGAGGTGGTGATGCCAGCGCTGGGGAGCAGCTACAAATACAGATGAAGCATCACTGGCTAGCCTATCGCTCACCTCCTGCTCTACGACCCAGTTCCTAACAGGCCACAGACCATACAGGTCCACGTCTAGGAGATTGGGGACCTCTGAGCTAGAAGGTTCTTACCCATCCAAGAGAAGGAACAAAAGGCATAGAAGACAGCCAATACTTCTCAGAGTTTCCAGCTAGAAGCCTGACATTTGAAAATGTATTCGCACTTCCTGGTGGAGGAGTTCTGACTCCAATATGAGCACTCTAAAATGGGATACAATTTTTATAAAAATGCAGTGAATATATCTAACTATTAGATAGTTTCACTTATTTTGAAATTATTTCAAAAAAGTTGGAGGATTCTGAAATGTAGAGCAAGAAAATCAATATAATTTTGGCATGCGGAGATAAGCATGTTATTATTTGTCTTCTTACGTTTGCATGAATGTATGCTTTCATCGATTGATCTGTATCTATTGATTTCTCTCATTTTTGATAAAAGTAGCTCAAGCCTTTAGTCAATGTTATATACTATTTTTCTGCACATAAAATATCTTTCTCCATAAATAAAGTTTCTCAATTTTTTAAATTACTATATGCAACTTTAATTTCTATATCTCAAAATAATGCTGGCCTGTTAAAACATTAGGATAGTGATTATGCCATAGACAATACAGTAATAACAACAATAAAAACAACAATAATAATAATTATCATAACTGATGATTATTAGGACTCACTATATAGAAAGTAATGCATCTATACCTTGTAATATTTAATAATTTTAACATTATGACATAACTTTAAATTGTACTTTTAAAAATGTATTTTATTTTAGGTATTTTTTTTAATTTAAATTTTTTTTCCAGTTGTATTGAGATATAATTGACATATAACATTTTACTAAGGTGTATACAACCTAAGGATGTCATATATTTATATATTGAAAATGAGTATCAAGTAAGTTTCATTAATATCCATCAGCTCACACAGTTACAAATTGTTTTTTTCTTGTCATGATACATTTTTAAGATCTACTCTTTTAATAGTTTTCAAATATGCAATACAATATTGCAAATTATAGTCGCCATGCTGTCCCTTACATCCCCAGGACTTACTAATCTTATAACTGTAAGTTTGTACCATTTGACCATCTTCATCCATTTTCCCTACCCTGCACCTCCACCTCTGGCAATCCAATCTGTCCTCTTTTTCTGTGAGTTCATTTTTTTTAGATTCCACGTATAAGGGAAGTCACACAGTATTTTTCTTTCTCTGATTTACTTCGCTTAGCATAATGCCCTCAGGTTCTCTTCAAGGAATCACAAATGGCAGGATTTCCTCCTTTTTCGTGGCTGAATAGTATTCCACTGTGCACATATAACACATTTTCTTTATCCATGCACTCATCAGTGGACACTTAGGTTGTTTCCATGTCTTGCCTATTATAAATAATGCTACGGTGAACATGGGGGTGCAGATATCACTTTGGAATAGTGATTTTGTTTCCTTTCACTTCACTCTGAAGTGGAATTGCTGGGTCATATGGTAGTTCCATTTTTAATTTTTTGAGGAAACTCCATACTGTTTTTCATAGTGGCTGTAACATTAATTGTATTTCCATTTTATTTTTATTTTACAGTATGTTTAAGAAATTTGCCCGAAGTCCTACATATCAGATAGGGTTCAAATCCAAATTCATATCCTGATTCTAATTTAAGCAGTATATATAAAGATATCAAAAGAAAGATGTCAGAACAAATAGGTTAATTACAGCTTGATAAAAGGACACAACAGAGAAATTCAGAAGATTAGAAGCCTTTTTTAGGAAGATGAATGTGTTCATGGAGAGTCTACATGAAGGAAATTCTTTCCAGAGAAAGAATTTCTTCAGACTTTCTACAATAGGAAACTAGTTATTTTGAAAAATCTATAGTAGATTTTATTAGTGTCCTCCTATCTTTATGGGTATTATTAGATCAGTGACTAGTGACATGTACTATATTGATAATCGTTAATACAGAGGCTCCCAACAGTGCTTCATTCAACTCCTAATTTACTAGTTAATTAACATTAAGTCACACTATAGTTCTCAAAATATCAATTGAACTGTAAACAAAGAATATTGATCAATACTTTTCTAGTCTCTAAGTGAACCCTGAACTAAGAAAAGAAACCCTATTCCTGGGCCAACTTAAAAATTTACTCCCACTTACACCCAAGTGCCAGAAAACTACCTTGTGAATCACAAAAGAACTTTAATAGCTCACGGTCATAAATCACTTTTCTTGAATCCAATGACCACAGATTCATTAGGACATACCCACCACCCACAGTCCTTGCACTGGTTAAATTCCTCTTATATCCAGAAACAATTTGGAATTACTCTAGTCCTCAAGTTTAATATGGGAGGCAGGAACTGTTTTAGCATCCAAGTCAAAGTAAAGTAGCTCCATGTACTACTTCAAGAACAAAGAAGCCTAGTGAGATCTCCAATCAAAATGAAAAATCAGAAGGGAAAAGAAAGAATGAATAGAGAATTCATAAACCTCCCAGCCCAAAAGGAGGGAGCTTCGATCAAGAGATTTCAAAAAATGTTATAACATGAGGCAACATTAGCTGTGAACTATCAGTGAGATTCTTGTAGCATATAGGTGCTGTGATCAATGGGCTCCAGCACGATTACCACAGGAAGATACAATACTCTGTTGCTCAGTTAAGCTAACATACTTGAATATTATACATTAATATTCAATATTAATATTTTGATATTCATGATATTGTATTTTCTGGGAATTTTTTAAGTTTTAGAGGGTACATGAAATTATGCCTGTAAATTAGAAGTAGGACATCCCTAGTACTCGTGAAAGGGGGCAAGAGTATAATTTGAGGAAGGACCTAACAGATTATGTTGAAATATAATCTTATCTTGACACAGTGGCAAGAGGGCAATATTATCAGCAAATTTGGGGGGAGTATATGAGAAACCTTACTTAATTCATCAATAGTATTGGAATTTTTACTTTCACTAAGATAGTCAAAATGTGTCACAACTGAGGTCATCTGTTATCGAATGCCACTTTACATTAGTGTGCTGAAACACCCTTTGTGGCAGATGGCAGAAGACTGGAAAGGTCAAACATGGGATATTAAATGCCAAGCTTCTAAACACCTGGGAGGTTTAAAAAAAAAGAGAGAGAGAAGGAAGAAGAGGAAAGAAAAGTAAATCTATGTAGGTGTCATTTGCTTTCTTTCATATTAACATGACGAAGTACACGTCCTTGCAGGCCAGCCAAGGGGATTTTGATTTTGATGGAATGGATCAGGAGAGAAGGCATTCCTCCCTTTCCTAGTTTACCTGCACAGATGATTTATTTGCCTCACCCTCAGGCAATGAGCAGCCTGATGGTGATGGAAGTCATCAGCATGGCCACAAACACCATCTGTGCAGAAGCCAGGCTAATGAGCACAGTCCATAGGGGCCGGCGAGGGACTGCAGCAGTGAGGGGCGTGGGCAAGGTGCTTGGCTTTAACTCCAGGCAGTCCAGAGGTAGACTATCCTATGAAACACCGACTCTTCGCCATAGCTGTTCCTTAGGCCGACAAGGAGCATCTTTTCAGACTTTCAGGGTTTGCACTCTGTTCCAGATCATTCAATTCCAAATCTCTACTGATGGGATGTACACAGTGTATTTAAAAAAAAAAATTCAGATTATTTTTATGAGGAGTCAGTTATGAAAACCACTAACAGAGAAGGTGACGTGCCGCATTCCCTCTGCTCTGCACAGCCAGGTTTGCAGTTGGTGCTTATGACTTCGCTGTTTGAGTGTGTTCCAGGGGGCCCAGAACCAGCCTCACCTGGGACCTGTTAGAACTGAAGAGCCTTAAGCCCCATCCTGGACCTGCCACAGTCTGACAAGGTCTTCATATGATTCACAGTCACCTTAAAGTTTGAAAAGTACTCAGTGAGGCTGTTGCTCTTTTAAATTGTAGAGTTTGAAAACAGTCGTGAAGCAGGGCATTGCTTTTTGAATTGTGGAAAATCTGTGGGAGAGGATTTAAGGTAGTGTTATATAATTCATTCTTTCGGTCATTCGATAAAAATATGCAGAGTCCAATGGATGAGTGACTATGCTGGATCCAGGAACACAACGGTGAACCTTTACAGGTAAAGTCTCCATTTCTATGGAGCTTAAACACCACATAAATCAAGTGACCACACCTATACATATATAGTGATCAGCGGTGGCAAGTGCCAAAAAGAGCACTTTTCCATAGTACCCTCTGTAGCACATAGTGCCTTCAGAGGGCTACTGGATGGCTTAGAGGCAAATCCTAGTGCATCTTCATCACGTCTTCAGGACTTGGAGGTTACTGCCAAGGAATTCTTTTTTTCAGCCACACCAGACTTCACATCTTTTCCGGCTTGCACTGCTCTTTTCCTGCAGGTTTCAGGTCCCCTGAAATGAGTGTTCTTCTGTCCTGTCACTCCCATGTTCTTAGCCTCAGTCACACCCTTCTGGATAGAGAGGTCTCCTTGGTGATAAGATTCTTCCTTTCAAAATCACTTATCTTGAGCTTCATTAAGCACCCTCTTGCTGAGGTAAGGTCCATTTCCACCAGTGGATGTATGTCCCATGAAAGGGTGGATAACGCCTGTTTATGCTCACTGCTTTACCTTCCGTGACCAGCCTAGCAGGTCCTAGCACACACGATGTGGTCAGTAGATCGTTATTGGGATGGTTAATACACACTTAAGTGAATGGGCGAACCAGCACAATACACCTTATGAAAGGAGGGTAACAACGTCAGACATTCCCGAGCAGTCGTATAGTTTATGGACTGGAAGATAACAACTGGATTTAGTGATATGTGAGTAAAACAAATATCAGCAATGCTCCATATTTGATCTTCCTTTACAATGTCACAAAACTCATTCGAATACTAAGAGTTCCAGGGAATACTATGATAAAAGCATGAAATTAAAAGAGTCCTAAAATAAAATGTCTTAAAACATTGACCACAAAGAATAGAGATCATTTCTTTTTTTGTTGCAAGAAGGAATCGACTAATAGTTTATTAAGGGTTTAGAATTAGTTATATATAAAATAGTTCTAGCAATTGAACAGAAATTAAAACACCATAAAAATTTTTGAAGAATGTTTTTGGATAATTTTTTCTTTAATATTTTCAGAGAAGAAATACAAATCAGCGTGCTTGTGATGGGCTAGGAATAAATTCTGACATTATCTTCTCTTTGCTTTGTTTCAGTAAAGAACAGTTTATTTTTAATGAAGTCCTTTAATAAGAAGATGGGAGGTTAGGATTAAACATACCCATATATAAATACTGGTCTTTCTATTTAGTAGCTCTGTGACCTTAATTTTTCTAGGCCCATGTTTTTCATAAGCAAAATAGGCATATACTGTGTATTTAGAGTCACACGTTGTAGGTACTCAAATTTTTCTTGAAAGAATGAATAATTACTGTAAGAATTAGATGAAATAATATAAACAGAGATTGGAATATTATCTTGAGCATAATAGGTTCAATAAAAACTGGCTATTATTTATTTATGGTTGTTTTCTTATCTCATACTTAAGACTACATATGCAATTAGGCAATAACAGAAATTCAAAATCAAAATCTACGAACTTAGCATTTTGCAATATTTATTTTGCGTCATCTTATTTATAGACTTTATAGGATTTGCTTGAGAAGATATAAGATAAAAATGATACAATTCATCTTCTCAAAGAGTTTTCCAATCAACCAATAGAAAGTATAAATATAGAGATAGATGAGAGAGAGAGAGAGAGAGAGAGAGAGAGAGAGAGAGAGAGAGAGAAGAGAGAAGAGAGAAAAAAGAGAGAGAGAGAGAGAAAGAGAGAGAGAGAATTTCAGGTAGATTTATTTGAGTATTTGAAATGCATTGTTACCACATATATTGGGTTTCTAAGGAAGGAGGGACCTCAATATGGAAGAAGATGTGTTTGAAATTGGCGCTGAGAAAATGGATCAGGATTCACTGGGTAAGAATACAATAGGAGATGCAGGTGGGTCTGTGAACTCTACCTGGGCAACTAAATGTAGCCCTAGAAGACTGAGATGGAGGAGTCCATAAGATGGTGAAGCAGATAAAACTTTTAAAAATTATTCTATTAATAAATCAAAGGAAGTACGTGAAAACTTTCAAACTTCATAATATAAACTGACACATAGCATGCTCTCCAAAGTCTTACTCAAAGATATGCATTATTATCTTCTTCCATTTAATTTAAAATGGATACAGTTTTATCAGAAAATATTCTAGAAGCATTTTCTAATAAACTCCATCTCAGCATCAATTTTCAAGGTGCATTTCTTTTCAGTTATTAAGACTCACTTAAGTTATAATGCATGTTTTGATAATTTTCACTTTCTTCCAAACTTTTCCATCTGCATATTTTTAAATTAGAAAGCAATATAATGTTACCTTCTAGCACTTTCTCAATGGTTGGTTTAAAAATTTACTATCTACCCTCAACATATTCCTCAGCTGCATTTTCCTCCCTAAATTTATACTGTCTATTTAAAATGTTCATCCAACTTTCCTTAAAATGCATTATAGACTCTCTTTTGACTTCACCCCAGTTTGGTAGCAAATAAGAATATCACAAATAAAAAAAATGCCAGTAGGCTCAAGATAGTTATCCTAGAGTTTTGTTTTACTATTTCATCCCCTAAACCCCTCCTAATAAATATTAGGTTTTACTCTAATTTATTAGGTACTCTGTATCGCTCATCATTTTTTCTTATTCCGCACTACCTTCCCATGCCTCTTCCACATGTGCACGGCAGAGCAACAAGATGGCATAAAATGAACCCAGTTTAGAACTGATCAGACAAGCTAGGTTTAAGCTACAGAAGTTGCTGAGGAATACTTTATCCACTCTCAGAAGGAACACGTTTGATAAAGTGGGGAGGGGAAGCAGGGAAAATTATCAAAGAAATATATACAGGAAACGCTAATAGCTGTCGCACTTCTTAGCATCCTGATCTCACTTTTGCCAAGACACCAAGTCTCATATCCATGATGGTGGCTGACGTGCTGCACATCTGCTTTTCAGTCCTGTTCCCTGTGACTTCATTTTTACAGTGAAAACTGTGAAAATATATTTGAGGGGAATAATTCATAAAATATGCATCTGCTTTACCATCCTCTAGTTGAGCTCCATGAAGGAGGAGTTACTTTTATTTTCTGAGGATCCCAAATGAATTGCAGAAGGACCCAAAGAAGAGTAGTACAGGAGCAACTTACATGCTGGTAATCCTCTTGGACAGACAACCAGCAAGAAACACGCACTCTTGTGCACATCAGTAACAGATAGGAAAGACAGCTGTTGGGCTGGCCTTCTCCTCCACCCCACCCTCCAGAATGAGGCTGCCCAGGAAGACACTCTCCTGCAGATGTTTTTCATGGCCAGGTGGAGAGTGGGACTGTGCAGGCATCAGAGTAGGTATGGCAGTAAACCGGATAGCATCTCTTCTGGAAGAAGGCCAAGCTGCCCTTAAAGATGTCAGAGACAGCTCTCTGGTAGCTTAGGGAGCAGGGATGCATTTCAATCATTTCCACAAACATCCCTCTAAGCCAGTTTATTTTTTATTTTTTATTTTTGGCAGGAGGAGCTCAGTGTTGGAGTAACTTCCTGCTGAAGTTATTAAGGAAAAATAAAAGCCCTACACTCGTCCCTCTAGACTCTGACTCGGCTAGAAAACTCATTCTGGGCCATGATTCATAGAGTGAGGTTTGTCTCGACTTTCACTTTCTTCTGCATTCCTGCCTTTGTCCCCTTGCATGGAAAATAATTTCCAAATTTGTAGTTGCATGAATAAAGACAGTATAAATGAATGCATAATTTTAGGATTATCCATACAGTGTAGTGTTCATCCAATGGAAACAATAGTCTATGAGGCAGAATAGACTTCTAGATAACTCATAAGTGTGACCAACGTATTGGATTTACATTGATGGATAAGGGGAAAACTTGGACCAAATTATTGGTTATGTAGACCTATGAAAAAATTATGGGTTTTATTGGCTGACAAGTCTGGATTTGAGCCCTAACCTCACTATTCATTAGCAGTTAATAAGTGGGTGAGCCGCTCTAAGCCTTGGGTGTCACTATCAAATGGACAGTATACTTTGTAGTGTTATGAATCCATCATAAGATAATGCCAGTTAATTAATTAAACTAACAGAGTATTTTGTTTCCTATCACTGCTGTTAACAAATGATAACAAACTTATGGGTATAAAATAACACAAACTTGTTTTCTTACAGTTCTTGAGATCAAAAAAAAAAATTCCCAAATCAGTCTTATAGGGCTAAAATGAAGGGGTTGGCAAAGATGGTTCCCTCCAGGAAAGCTCATTTCCTGCCTCTTCTAGCTCTTAGAGGCTGTCATTCCTCATTCCTTGGCTTATGACCGCATCTTTGCTTGTGTAATCACATTGTCTTCTCACTTCTTTAACTTTCTACCTTCTACTTAATAAGGAACTTTGTGATTACATCAGACCCATGAGGATAATCTACCCACCTCAAAGTCATTAAGTTAATCAGATCTACAGAATCTATTTTGCTATATAATGTAACATTCACAGGTTCTGGGAATAAGAATGTGGACATCTTTGGGAAGCCATTATCCAGCCTATCATGTGTATTTAACACAGGTATTGGCACAGATAGTCATGCAATATATTTCATAACTCCTTTCCTATTATAATTGGAGGCAAGCAAGACCTAATTACTCTTTTTCCCAATTTTCATCAGCTTGAACACTTCTCAGAGGTCCAGAAAGAAAAGCTAAAGGGGTCCTCGGAGTAAAATGTAAAATTCTTAAAAGTCATAAGAAAGCAGAAGTCTTATCCTTATGGTATATATCTGTTTCCTCTTTTAGTGAGATTTTAGGGTCTTGTATGTTTTATGTATCTGATTTATGCTTAGAAAGCATCTGGAAGAACACCAAATTATGTAGTCAATTGCAAGTACAAAACCATCATGAGTGAAGAGGAATTTGTTCATTCGGTGTATTCCGAAACAGATTACAGAAAAGCCATTTGGATTTTTGAGAATGAGAAAATCATCTTAGTTTTTAGATTTTGTGAGAATCGGACATTGTGATGTGAGGGAGTTGGAACTGCTGGGTATTTTCAGCCTCTGATTTAATATTCTTTCAAATTTCACTGACATCATAATCATTTATCTTCAACAAAACCAGAGGGAGGCCAAAATAGTTTCAGTTTCATTCTGTTTTAATGGTAAATTCCTACCCTTTTGCTGACGTCCTCTATAAAGTGATCATTCATACTGCCATCGCATGAAATGAGCCAACTAAATCAAAATATTTTTCATAGGGGAGTAGCCTAGGGAAGTGAAAGAAACAGCATGCTGGACTTCTCATGCTGGGCTATTTTTGGATGGCCTTCTTCAAGGATCAATTTAAAGCTAACTTTTATAAAAAAAAAAAAAAGCTTTCTTCAATGAGGCGGACAAACACACAGAACTTCACAGATACTTAACAAAAAAAGTAGTCAGCTGACTGCACCTGACTTACCTGTACAAAACATAGAATTTAGTCTCCATATCATATATGGAGAACGGTAACGGTAATAATGGGGATAATACATGATTCATTAACTCACTCATTTGTTTATTCATTATTTCATCAAAGATTTTTGACAGACCTACTATTTTTTCATTTACTCATTCATTCAATCATTCATTCTTCCATTCTTCATTCTACCATTCTCCAAGTTCACATTCTCAAATTGAATCAATTTGTATATCTATTAATTCACTCATTCAACAAAACTGCTTTGAATACCTTATCTCTGCTCATAGTGTATTGGGTACTGGAGATGCAAAGATAAATTAAATACATGTGTTCTTCAGCAATCCATCTCTTGGCCCCTTCTTCAGTTAGAAGACTCTGAGAAGAGGACACAGGAGCAGAAGTAGGATGTTTTGTTTATGATCTACTGATGATCACCTAGAATTTAGGCAGGTAAATGTGATAACAGAGGTAACATTGTGTCAATTATTGGGAATCTGACTTCAGACCATCTAAATGTGTGTGGCTACATCCTCAATTATTGAATCTTTGTTGACCAGTGCAAGCCTTGGTGGAGAGTTCATGCTCAAAATCTGTGTGCATGCATTAATCTGTGATTAATGACTAATTAGGTCACTAGCCCCAGAAAAATGTGGATTCTTTCCAACCAGCTTGTTTTTATGCTGGTTAACATCACTGTTGAAGACATTGTATGTTACTGTCTCATACTTCACTGGCTGCCAAACAGTGAAGTATGAGATAGTAACGTACAATGTGAACCTTAAATATGGTTTGAAAATAGGAGTTGTTGGACTTCTCTGTGCTCCTGAGCAAGGTCAGTATTCCTGTCCCTAAAATAACAGGCTCTGACTTTGTGTTTCCAAAGTTAGTTTTCATTCGCCATAATCACCTAGAGCTAGGAGAGCCTGGTTTTGTAATTTTGACCCTCCTAACAAAATCAAGCCACCATTTGTGTTTTTGAGGTCTGATTCACTCCCATCCCAACCTACCCTGTCTTTTCATCTAGAGTCTTTCTACTTTTCATAAATACTCAGATTGGCCCATAAAATTTCTTAATTCTTCAAATATTTTAAATTTCTCCTTTTTTTGCTATCTCTATAAGCCAATTCTTTTTCTTGCCTGTTATTCTTCCAGTATTTCTTGAGGTGAACATAACTAATAACAGAATGTATTTTTTAAAAGTAGTTTATTATTTTTCTCCATACTTTTTATATGTATGATCATCTAAAAGCTTGTTAGAGTATGAGAATGATGTTTTTTAAATATCTCCCATAACTCTGACCCTAATGTTGAATTGATGAATCTATGAACAGATCGTTTGAAAGCCTTTATGATATCTGATCATATACCTCTATGACAATGATCATCAATTACAGGTTTTCTAGTCCTCTGGAAATTCCTGCACATCTAATACTAGAGTGTCCTTCCCCCCTCACTTTGCTCCTCGGTTTCTCTTATTTGCAGGAAATACTTGAACTTCTGTGTGAAGCTATCAGTGGCTTTTAACAATGGGGTGTGATAAAAGATATGTTCTTGAGGATAAGAAGTTGTAAATTTTGGTTTGGGAAATAAGAAGGTAGACAGGGATGCTAGGAAGGGAAATGGGAGCCCAAAACAAAACAAAAACAGAAATTGAATTCCGAGGAATATTGTATTGATTAAATATAAATGGTATCCTTGGTACTTCTAAATGCTTCACATATACTAATGAAATTAATTCTCCTAATAACCTTATAAAGTCGGTATTATATTCACATGGCAAGTGTGGAGATGAGATTAGGATCTGGATATTTGACTCTAAACACCACATTCTCAAACATTAGATAATATGACCATGGAGAGAGAGAATGAGACAACAATATTATTATGGCTGTTCATAAAAAGATTTTGTGTGAGAATGGGTGCCTATGTGGATTATGGGAGGGTAAATTATAAGAGATTAAATACTGGTATAAATTCTGTTTCTGAATTTTTTATTAAGATAGCATCGAAAAGACTTAGTTACAAACATTTAAATATCCGATTCAGAAAAAAGCGAAAATGAATGATTGACTTGCAATGATCTTTGTTTCAAGACTTTGACACACCCCTGACGTTTGCAGGCTGTGAGGAGACAATCCAACCCATCTGGAAAGCCTGTAATAGATTATAGAGAACCAATTAATCACTTAGAATTTCAAGTTTGAAATATTTATTTTGGGCAGTCCCAGCCTTAAAATTATTGTCTTTTAAGTCTGATCAAAGATATTTACCTAGAAAAGACTATAGTTATTTTCAAGTGAGGTACAAGATAAGAGATAACAAACTTCAAGGAATAATTACCAAGGTATTTTTCTCACCAGTCTTCTCTGCAAATTGTGTGTGTGTGCATAACACATGCCATTCATCTGGAACAATTGTCTGGGATTTGGGTTCTGCTTTGGAAGCTAAGGAATGTGTTGAATTTTAGAATTCCTTTCATGTGGAAGGAATCCAGCTCCTGAAGACTGTTGATGATGGACAAACACTGCACAGAAAGACCATAAGTAAGACTTCCATTTTCAATTTGCTTAAGTAACTCTTGGTAGCAGCAACCAAATGCAGTGTTTTCTGTTGATAAGAGTTTCTTGGACCAAATCATAAACAGTTGACATAAATTCCACTTTAATTAGTTTAAGTGTATTTTACCAGGGCACATAACTTGCTAAACAGTCTTCATTGTTTTCTGCACTGGGGTATCAGATACTGGTTTGTTTGTTTTTTCTTCTTTGTATTCCAATAGGACTTCCTAAAAAAAAAAAAAAAAAAAGACAAAAAAATCCTCTGTGCCATAGAAATGCCATGAAAACAGAAACTATCACAGATTTTTGTTATTGGCACCTATTGATACCTGTTAATCAGCAAAAAGATGGCTGAGTGAATAGATGCCTGAATGAATGATACAAGAATACAATGCCCTTGTATAGATTTGGAGTGAAATCAGTATCTTTTTATGAGATTCGACAGTCTGCAAATATGTTGTCCCCCTTCTGTATGAATATTAATTTTGTAAACATGGTCAATACAGATTGTTAGAGAAGGAAAAGAATTTACATGTTCTATTTCAATAAAAATCAGACTTGATAATGAAAAGAGTTGGAAATTAGGAGCCACTGTAAAGATGCCATCATAGATGTAGTCAGAGGAAATTGAAGTAGAATTCCATTTTGTTGTTTCTTTTATTGTGTTTCTTTGTTTTCTTCTATTTTATTTCTTTTGTTTTAATGGTCTATCACTCTCCTACTCAAAACATTCCAGTGTTTTCCCATAGACCTAGAAAAAGATCTCAACTCCTTAAACTGGCTTAAAAAGCCCCATTTAACCTGGTTCCTACCCACATCATTGGTCTTATCTCTTTCTACTGTGCTCCATCTTCCCAACTCAGGACTTTTGCATGAGCTCTGCTTGGAATTCTCCTTCCTCATTTTATTTTGCTGGATCCTGCTCCATCTTCAATCTCAACTTCATTCATTCCTTAGAGAAGCTTTTGTTGAACACTTTCTAAATTAATCCCCTAGTCACTCAGAACTATAGTATCCTATTTCAAGTCTCCGTATACATCTTAGCATGTTGGAGATGTCACATGTTTGCATCCCAGCTGAGACTGTCTGAGCCTCAGCTACCTCAGTCCTTACACTAAGTCTGCAAGTAGAGAAGCTTTCTTGATAGTGCATCTTCCAGCCCAAGCTATTTCTTCTCTCAAGTATTCAAGTCTTCCCATGGAGCAAAGAGCCATTTGCACTATGCTTTTTCAGAATTCCTGACTTAGAATTTCTGTATTTCTTACACAGCAAGGAAAAAAAAAGAAGACAAACAAACAAATAAATAAAAAACACTGATTACAGTCTGGAATTTTCTTGTTATTGGCTTGCTTTTAAAAATCTCTATATCCCTACAGAAATGTCAGTTCCATGATGCCATGAATTTTGTTTTATTCACCACAGTGTCCTTCATACCAGTGCCTGACACATAGTAGGTGTTCCATAAATATTTGCAAAATAAATAGACTGCTTTGTTAACTAAGCTGGGTAATTTTACATTTTTAAATTTCATCAAACCCAATTAGTGATTCTGTATGATATTATTCCTATTTTCTAGATAAAGAAAGTGAATAATTTTATCACATTCCAGAAGTAATCCCACAATTAGAATGTGAACTAATTCTAATTTGAATTCCTTTGGCATAATCTTATAAAAATAGATTGTATTAATCTGCTTTTCAAATATACCTTCAACTTTAAAAGTCTATAGTAGAATACTTAAGGGCATAGAATTTGGAGCCACACTCTTATGGTTCAAATCCAAGCTCCTCCACATTTTAATGATATGACCTTGCTTCAGTTTTCTAATTTCTAAAATATGAGTTATAATTCTAATACCCAGGGTGGTTTGAAGATTAAATAAGAGAATATATCTAAAGCATTTACACCAGTGCTTAGCCATGGTGAGTGCTCTGTAAATGCTACCTATTGGTTATTATCTTTATATTGTTATCAGTGTATTATATGACTGTTATGGATGGTCCATTACCTCTTTAATAACTAGATATTATTAATAAACTTTGCCAACATTTTATGTAAAATATTTATCATAATATAGCTCAACATATATATCTCCATTTTAAAAAGTGAATGATTGTAACTGAGTGCAAGCATTCTATTTTCTGACACATGTGGCCTGTGTAAGTGTTGTGAATATTTTTGTTGTTGTTGTTGTTATAGTTTTCCACTAGGAGAAGGAACTCTTTTAAATTGAGTTATATAATTTAGATTTAGAGACTACCTTGCAGGTAATGTCAGTCAACCCTTATTTTTTAAGTAAGGACACTGATGACAACAGAGGTGTGAGGTCACATTTAAAGTCACACAGGCAATTAATACCTGAGCCATGATGGCCTGAGGCTTCTTCTGGTGCTCTCCTGTTCACCACGCCACCGCAACCAACATGTCATCATTGATAAGAAAAGTTAACTAGTGATCAAAATGTGTGCAATATCTGCAAGACAGAAACCCAACAAGTGCTCATCAAGTGCCCTTCATTCTTCTCCCCATCAGTAACAAAGATCATAATTATTCCATAGAAAGGTAGGGAAATGTTTGATTCTTCTAGGTTAATCTCTGGTCATGAGAAGCAGTCCATATGTAGTATAAAGTAAGGATGTTGACGGATATGAGATAGATTTTAAAGAGTGTGCCTTCTCTGATGCCTCTGATGCCTCCAACTAGTAATTAGTGGCCTGAAGCTACTGGCCACAGCAGTCTAGGCCTTCCTACAGTAAACAGCTGTCTTCCTTTTTTAGGAAGAGCTATATAAGGCATGCAAACCACACAGATTTCCTTTGAAGAAGTTAGAACTTTTGTCAACATCATCTTTTATCTCTTGCTTCAGACCCTCCCTGAAGAGGTCTTATTAAAGAGAGAATTAAAGGAAGCTTCTGGTGTTACTTATTTTCCAGACAACTTTCTGGAATTCTTAAACACAGAGCCAGAGCCTGACAGTCACAATGTGGATTGCACTGGAGTTTTCTCCCTGATGATCTCCCCGTAACACCTGCGGGCTGTGTGGACAAAAGCCAAACAGAGCTTTCACCTTTGCCCTGTGTTTTCAGAAGTTGAAGATCGATGTCATCTATACGAATGGACCAGTATTGCTTGTCCTCTTCTTTCTGTGACACACTCATAAGTGAACACAAATAGACAAACCACCTTTCTCTATTTTCAGCAAGCTCTAAAAATCATTCTCCTTGAACATGGGAACTTCAGAAGCCCTTGCAGTTATTTCAAGAATCTGGATCTCCTTTTTAATTATATCAAGGAATACATGTGGCAATATTGCTAGGATGGTTTTTGTAAAAACTAAATGCAGAATTTTTCTGTGCTAGCATTATAAAAATAGAGCACTATCAAGGAAAACAATTTTCTTACAAATACCCCAATTCTGAACTTAAAGTGAATCTCTAGTGTGAAAGTGATTTTTTGCTGTTGTTATTGAAAATGCAAATCAATTTAGAGATGGACTTCAGTCATGATTCTTGGTTGTGTTCAACAGAAAACTATTCTGGTTAATTTAAGGGGTGGAGGAAACAGAGGTAATGAAGGGAAAGGTTGAGGAATATAGTTCAGTCTACGTGCACAACCTTAGGAAAGTCATAATGGATCATAGAGGTAACGTCAGTGGAGACCCTTGTGCTATGTGTGGATACGTTGAACTAGGAAATGGTAGAGCTAGAGCAGCAGTAAAGTCCATGCTATAGGAGCATCCTTTTATGCTGTCACTCCTGCTTCTACTACTCACTGTATAGTGCTCTCTTACCACCATCTCTCCTGCCACTAAGCACTGGGCACTAGCCTGATGCTTTGCATTACTCATTCCAGATTCAAAACTTAGGCGTGGCTCTCTCATATCCATATCTCTTCTTCTAGATCAAGAAGCAAATATCCGTCCTTTGATGGTTGGACTCATGCAGTAATAGATTTTTCAAAACTAAGAATGTAGTTCAGATGCATAGCAGCCAGAAAGATCATAAGAGTCACCACTCTGATATAGTAACTGCTAATAACCTTGCATAAAAAATCTAAGTCCTACTTAAAGATCACCATGCAATTTAGTAAAATTGTACCTGTGGATAACATTAATTGATTAAAAATGTAAACAACCTTGTTTCTAAAAGATACCATTTTTGAATTCTATCCCAAGCATAAAACATTTATAATCAGAAAAAGAAAACTGAAAAGAATAATTGTATCCTTTAAATAAGTTCTTTAAAGTCTGTTGAGAACTAATACTATGGGACTTGGATTCTCATCTGTAGCAGTTTCTTCCAATATAAACTTGAAAATTAGATAGTGCAAGAAGTGGATGGAGGCAAAGGGCTGAGAAAAAGAGTAAACGAGAGAGATTTTTACTGTAGAATGCTTTTGACATGGTCCAGTTACTGCATCACGACTTCATGTTTCTTAATCTTGGCAATAGAATAAAGTCCTCAGCAGAAGGACTTTTTTCAAGTCCAAAAACATGACACTTCAGAGCTCTAACCATAACTTTTCTTTTTATGTCTACGGGATTTACAGTGTTTGCAGATGGAAGTAATTTAATACCATGGTGATCTTTCATCTAGCCTGTTTCCTTTCAGTGACCTTATGTTTACTATAAGAAAACACCAACAAGGTGTCTGATTTCTTTATGGAAAAATGGCAGCTATTTAAAACAAAAGGATTTTGTCCAGCAGCATCATAAATCTTTCACTGTTTCTGTAATTTTACAAAAAAGGCTCATTTGTTCTATGAGGAGTGTTTGCCTCCGAGACAAGGCCAATTTGACTGTCTCATAAAAAATGCATTTTTTGAGGTGGGGGATGATAGCAGCAGAATAAAAAAGTCACTGTTCTATCTATGGCAGGAGGATCAAGTCTTTTCATTTCCATGGCTTCGCCTCAAACTGTCCATAAGTTATCATTTTGAAAGAAGACCCCAGAATCCTTTCTGGCATTTCCCAGGATGCTTTGAAAATAATGGCAAATTCTTTGTGCCCATCACACATCTTTGCTTTAGCATGTGTGGTTCTTGCTGAATTTAAAGCCTGTTCTGCAGCTCAGCAAGCAGACTCTTCCTGGGATGAGAGAAGCTCTTGGTTACCACAGTAACACACCTTTCCAGGGAATCTTCCCATCGACATTTAATAGGTCGAGTCATAAATAATGGAATGAAATCTTTCAGCAGAAGACCAGAAGCTGCAACTGGAACACTCAGGAAATGGATAACAGCTGCCTTTAAGGTGATGAGATGCAAGATGCCTTCTTATATCAGAGGCAATTTTTCCAATAAGACAACGAACTTGAATCTGGAGTGTCCATTCTGTTTGCACCATCGATCAAGGAGATGAAAATGCCAAATACTCTTATGAGCGCAATACTACATCCAAAGATATATTATTATAGACTCTGGAGTGTAGAATTGGCCTCTGTATATAAATAACTCTTTCAGGAGTTATTTACACATATATGTTTTTATGGTATTAAGTGGGTCCTTGCGCAAGGTGAAATATATTATTTTAAACAGCAGTTATGTGTTGAGTACCTAATGCATGTCAAAATGTTCTGATCCTTGGAAGTAGAATAGGGAACAAAACACTTGAGAGATACAGACAAGGAAGAGGCAATGTGTAAGCATTTACTTGAAAGCTGACTATGAGTGAGTTAGTGAGAAAGTAGGGAAAGTAAGGCAAGGGTCCCAGGCAGAAGAATTAGCTCAGGCAAAGACTTAGATGCAAAGAAATCATGGTGTATTTGAGAACTGAAATTGTTTCAGCATGTTGGACTCTAGCCAAAAAACATATTCATTCAATATTCAAAAATATCTATTTTTTGGTTCTCATGATATAGCAGGAAGCGCTCCAGGTGCTGGGGGTATGACCATCAGCAAACCAGAGAATGTTTCTTGTCCTTGTGAAGCATGTTCCACAATCCATCCTCATGGTCCCCTCTTCCCTCCTTTCATCTTATTACCATCTAGGGAGGGGGAGTGATTATATTGCAAAACCACTGAAAGCCTACGGTTTTAAGATTTTAGGGTGATAACAAGTTATCTACCTTTAATTTGTCTCAATGAATGTTTGGCATCAACAGAAGTTAATGGGACCCCCAAAATGTGCCAAGTACTGTGCTGGTTCCAGGCAGTAAAAAGATGAACTTGAGCTGTAGATTCAGTGCAATCCCAAACAAAATTCCAGTGGTTATTTTGTAAAGATTCATTTCAAGGATTACTTTAAAGCTACAGTAATCAGGACGGTGTGGTATTGGTGAATGAACAGACAAAGAGATCCATGGAAAAGAATAGAGCCAGAAATAGACCCACACAAACATAACCTTCTGATCTTTGAGAAAGAAACAAAGGCAAACCAATGGAGAAAAGACAGTGCTAGAACAACTGGATATTCACATGCAAAACAAAATAAAATAATCTAAGCACAGACTGTGCACCTTTTAGAGAAATTAACTCAAATAGATCATGGATCTAAATGTAAAATGCAAAACTATAAAACTCCTAGAAGATTACATGGGAGAAAATCTAGGTGACTTTGGGTTTGATAACTTTTTAGATATGACACCAAAAGCATAATCTATGAAAATAATGTTAAATTTGACTTAATTAAAACAAAACAAAACAATTCTGTTCTGCAAAAGACCTTGGTAAGAGAATGAAAAAGATAAGCCACAGGTTGTAGAAAATCTTTGTGAAATACATATCTGATAAAGGATTGTTATCTCAAATGCACAAAGAACTCTTAACTCTCAATGAAAAGAAAATAAACAGCCCAATTAAAAATGGGCAAAAGATCTGAACAGACATTTCATCAAAGAAGATATACAGATGGCAAGCACATGGAAAACATGTGAAAAGATGGTAACATCCTATGTCATTCAGAAATAGCAAATTAAAACAGTAATGAGATACCACTACACACCTAGGATGCTGAAAATTTAAAACACTGACGTCACCCAATTTTGGCAAGGATATTGAACAACAGGAATGCTCCTTCATTGCTGGTGGGAATGCAAAATGGTACAGCCACTTTAGAAGACATTTTGGTAGTTTCTTATAAAACTAACATACTATTATATATAATCCAGCAATTGGCACTCCTTGACATTTATCCAAATGTGCTAAAAGCATATCTGCACAGAAACCTGCACATAAATGTTTATAGAAGCTTTGCTCATGACTACCCAAACTTGGAAGTAGCCAAGATATTCAATACATGAATAGATAAATAAACTATGGTATATCCAGCAGTGAAATATTCTTCAACAATAAAAATAAATGAGTTATCAAGCCACAGAACCATACAGAAGAAACTTACAT
This sequence comes from Macroglossus sobrinus, assembly GCA_004027375.1. NCBI lineage: Eukaryota > Metazoa > Chordata > Mammalia > Chiroptera > Pteropodidae > Macroglossus > Macroglossus sobrinus. The sequence continues at coordinate 245,508 of PVKZ01001891.1, read as the reverse complement.
GCTTATTGCTAAGCAAAAGAGGCCAATCTGGAAAGACTCCATACTGTAAGATTACAACTTTATGACATTCTATAAAAGGAAAAACAATAGAGATAAAAAAAAAAAAGATCAGTGGCTTAAGGGTGAGGGAGGAGGTGTGCCTCAGAGGAGTAGAGGGGATTTTTAGATACATGAAACTATTCTGTGTGATAATTCGATGGTACATACATGTTATTGCATATATGTCAAAACCCAGAGAATGTATGACATAGGAGTGAAGCCTAATGTAAATAATAGACTTTGGTTGATAATTATGTGTCATTGTTGTTTCATCAGTTGTAACAAATGTACCACACGAAAGCGGAATGTTGATGGTAGGAGAGGCTGTTGTTGGGGGAAATGGGGGAGTGTGTGTAAACTCGTGCCTTCCACTCAATTTTGCTGCAAACATGAAACTGCTCTAAAACACAATCTGTTAATTTAAAAAGAAAAAAGAATAAGGAATGTCCCTGATCTTAGAGAGCTCCTGGTGGCTCAGGATATCTGTCTGTCTTTCTACGTAACTTTCTCTTTTATGAATCTATTTATATATTTATCTATCTGTCTAAAATTGTGATGTGTGTTATAATAGGGGGGTAAAGAAAATTCTGTGTGAATGCCAGAAGCACAGGTCAGGAATAGTTCCCGAGAGGTTTTGTGAGTAATTCAACAACGAGCTAAGGAGAAGAAGTAACATTTGTATTGGACCATGGAAGATGAATAGGGACCCACCAGGTCAAAGTGTAGAAAGAAGAGAAATATCCCTAAGTGTGGGAGGAGACACAAAAGTCCTGGAAAGTGTAAAGAGAGTATATAGTGTATGAGAGAAATAAGGAAGAGATAGATAAATTGATTACTCTGGAGCTAGACCATACAGGGTTCTCTAGCTACCACGCACTCCAAACAGGCACTACTGATGCCTCGTGCTGTAAACTTATAGCAACCCTGCAAGACAGGTACCATTACCATGATTTACTAAAGAGGACACTGTAGTCAGGGAAACACAGTAACTGGCCTGAGTCTCAGGGCTAGTAGGTCTTGTCGGGGAGTTTGGTGAGCCTCAGTGAGGCTGATGAAAGGGATGCAGGATGCTGTGCTTGCCCATATAGCAGAGATCATCCTGGGGCCTGCCCTCCACACCCTGATTGCAACATGCCACGGAGATCGTCGTCCTTCCTCTGAGCTAGAATGCCAGCTCTAGAAATCCCTGTTAATGAGGCATTCTATTGTTCAGATATTGAGGGACTTAAAATAAATAGAAAATCACAATTATAGAGCCAACAATAGTATTGTAGAGGTTTATACAGCAGTAGTGTATAAACTTACCTTAGAAATATCACACGTGCAGTAGTGTTCTCTGTGTGTGTGTGCACACTGGGGAGGCTAGATTAGTGAACACATTTCACTCCTGGCAAAGAAGTCACAGGGGAGAGGCCTAGTGGTAAGTAAGTAAAATAGTATGGAGAAGAAATGAGAAGGATCCCTTCATCTGAACACCATTCTACCCCATGGAAGTGGTGACAAGACCCTTTATTCTCACCATTCTGAGGATGGATAGGGTGATTGTCTATCTCATGAGGTGACACTGATACCTTCTTATTATTTGAATAGTGAGCAGTTGATGAATCTATTCTATGGGCCGTACATTTAATCTAATTTTTTTTTTTTTTTTTGCAAATAATAGAAATGGAACAAAACTTAGACTCTTAAGTAGTTCAGGTGATTCAACTGAGACTAGTGACAAGATAAAAACACAGACTTTCTGATTCCAAAGCTTTGGTCATCCTTGGACACTAACCTGTGATGTTGAATCAACTTGGAAGTATTTTGGTAGTTGACCTGTTTTGCCAAATATTTCATCGGATATTAATTTATCAGGATGTTTTGCTGAAATTATTTCCATTATAGGTTTCTTTGATTGTCTGTGAATGCACATACACACACACTCACTCAAACATTCAGTCAATAATTCAGAATATATTTACTTTGATTCAAATAATATTAAGACCTTTTTTCAGCTATAAATGCTTAATATTTGTTGCATAAATTAGTCTCTTCTTAGAAGACATTTTTCTAAAACTGATGTAGATGTCTAGTAACAACAGCCTCTTGTGACATTTTTTTTTTTTATCAGAGGAGCTGAGACCACAAAAGAGGTAAGATACGGCAGTCACCATTTGTCACCTTTCGTCTAGTAGATCCCACTTGAGGACCTTGACTGCATGCAGCCCCATCCCTTTTCCTAAACCGCAGCCTTTTGTCTCATTTGGCTTCTCTCTGTCCCTTTTCCCTGATAAACTTTTTTTTCCTCATCATTTTATGTTTCATCAGCTCCAGCTGCCCTTTACAAATCACTTCTCCCCTTAGCTTCTCGTATTCACTCTCACTTATTCCATTCTTGGCTCAATGCATCTTGCACTTGGGGACTCGTCTTATTAAACCCAAGAATCTTAGACCCTTCTCTTGAGACAACGGGGATTTTTTTTTTAATTGGTTGGGACATAAAGATGTCCAGACAGTTCCATTGTGTGGGGTTTAATAATACAAATAGAGTGCTCAAATGTGCTCATTTGATTTATAAATACATCACTGAGAGAGAAATATTTCAACAGTTATGTCTAGTTTTCAGTAAAAATAATGTTATGTCTATGTAAGGTATGAGTTCTTTAAAAAAGCAGAATCTGATTTTTAGTTTTAAAGTGTTTTTAGCAAACTTTCAGTCATATATGGCAATTGTTGCCTGTATTAATATTACAGCTAATTTTGTAAATAAAAACAAATGACTTGGATTTTATGGACATTAAGTTGCTCATAATTTGTAAAGAAGGCCTAACTTTTTATTTTGCTTATCATTATTTAAATAACCAAGTGAGATGTATATAAATGATTAATGGGACACTTATGAGAGCTGTCTCTTTTTATAAAAATACCAGAAATACAAAACATTTAGTTTATTACCGATTTAGGAAACATCTCCCAACATTATAAATTATTTGGATAAGATAACATGCGTTATGTTTTTTCTCTGAGAAGCCAGGCCACTTTGAGCAGAAAACAGATTCGATGGCCATCGGCCCACAGAAACTCAGCGGGCCTCTCTGGCAGGGCATGAAGGAGTTTGATCCTTGGTCTAATTAGGCATACTCCCTTTGGGACTCTGCTTAGAAGTCAAAGTTAAGGCTTGCCTTGTTTCCTCGCAGCGATGGGGAAATCCATTTCAATTCAGCAGCATTCCCTTGATTTAAACACATTTGGGGACTTGGAAGCATAGCAGAGCAAGCTCAAGGGTTACAGTCTGGAGCTGCCAGTTAGAAGAATTGGCAGGCACCCCTCCTAAGCTTTTTGGTCTAAAGAGGCTGCTTCCCTCCCACGAGGAAGAAGCCAGAACCATATGGCCCAAGCCCCAGGTGGCTCTCCTCCACGACTTGTGGTTTCCCTGAAGTTTATCCCCAGGCTTGAGGCCTGCCAGCAATTTCGTGATGGCAGATATATACAGTCACGGTTTTATAGCCAGTAGAGAAGACAGACACACAGTTCAATCCCTGAGACATGGACGATGTGCCTACTGTGTATCAGACACCCTCGTACGAAGGAGGAGGTGAATATGCCTTTGTCTCTGTCTTTAAGTAGCTTACAGTTTTGCGGCTTATTCTCTATTGTGGTTGGTTGATCTACTCCTTGGCATACAAATAGAAGGGAAATAGTGGCAGAGATACCCTGATGTGACAGTCATTTAGAAAATCAGAAAGAGCACTGAATCTGGCATCGTATGACTCTGTTTGATCTCTGGTTTGACCACGTATGAGTTCTGTGCAAAAGTAATTAACTCATTAAATACTTCTTGAACACTGTATATGTTTTGTTCATTTTGCTAAGTTTTAAGGATGCTCATAGACATAAGATAGGATCCCTGTCTTCAAGATGTTTATTTTTATATCATCTGAGTTTAACGTTTTTTGATCTAGCAAAAATATTGTTATAATGATTACTGCCATTTCTAACTTGTTAAGCTAGTTTGAGAAGCTAATTTGATAATATACATGAAAAAATATTAACGATAAAAGATTACACAAATATATCTTGTAGATATATAGAGTTTATTATGTATAAGTCATTTTCAAGGTGTGCAGTTTTGAAACTGGTATATCCTGATATAAAATAAAATGTAAAAAAATAACAACAAAACACCTTTCTGAACTTTTAGACCATTGGTTTTCCCCTTAAAACAGTTCTCAAAGTGTGGTCCCTGGACCACCAGCAGCAGTAGCATCACCTGGGAATTAGGTAGAAATGCAAAGTGTCGGGCCCCAGCCCAGACTTAATGAATTAGAAACTCAGCGGGTGGGCTTCAGCGTGTGTGTTAAGGAGCCCTCACGTGAGTCTGAGACACCCCATCAGACCATGCTGTGTTTCCCACTTCAACCATCATGCAGGGGAGCACGATGAAGGCCAGCAGTTTTTCAAAGAACTCTTCGGGTGTAGAGTTTGGATATGAAAGGAAATAAAGATTTAAGGAATGTCTGATTTATGCAGAAGTTAATCGTGACTGCTGTCTCTTCCCATTGCTTCCCATTTCATTGATCAGATTCATCCACCAGACATTTACTGAACACATATCATATACCAGATGTGAGACTCGATGCCTTTTTATAGCTCTCTGTTTCCCACATGGCCCTGCCTTATTCACATGACATGCTACGTTTTAAAAAAAAAAAGTTTTAAAGGCACATTCTGACATTGTCTTAAGACCTGTAGGAAACCTTTATTCATTTTCTGCTCAAAGATCCATTTCCTCTCTCCACTCTCCCACCCCCATAATTTTATTGTCCCTTTCCCTTCAATAAAGAGCCAGAGAAGACAAAGGGGGCTAATATGTTGATGCATTTTCCTCGTGTACACGGAGCCTTTATTGAAACCTCTCCATGGGAAGCCTGTCATTGTTTTACTACAATTCCACAGTGACCTGGTGACCTTGACGAAGGAACTCTAGCTTGAAAGCCGAAACATCTTACTGTCTGCCAAAAGCAAGAGGGACCTGCGCTTTGGGATTCGTGGAGATTTTATGTATCTGAAGGGACGTTCCCTTGATTATATCCTCTGCAGAGACCAACATCAAGGCCTTCAGAAACAGCTGTGTGGTGGGGAGCTGCCGGGGTAGATTCTTCATGTTCAATGACTTGGCCCCAAACAAACCTTCCTGAGAGGAAGACTTGGGAGTGGTGGGGACATGGGAGCTAAGCTTCAGGTGTCCCTTTGGTTTCCAGCATTTTGTCATTTCTCCCCACTCTGATAGAGAGTTAATTTGGGGGAAATAAGTTGAAGGCTTGCTTTGCCCAGCTTTCTCTCTCTCCGTATCGCTTGAGGACATCTGCTTCCCCCTCTCTGAAATAGTTAGTGCTTTTACAGAGGAGAAAAACAACCCGATGAAGCTAGTGTACACCATGGGGAGCCTGACCTAATGTGTTATGCTCCCAGGATGTTAGGCTTACATAGTGGCCATTTATTTTATTTGATTTAAACCCAAAACTTAAGGTTTTACTAATGAGTTCTTTTCCATCTTACACAGGAATCACCTGGAGAAGGTAAAGATTTAATGCGTAAAATAGCCAACATCGTATATCATCATCAGTTGATGCAGAAGCTGTTTTGCTTGCAGGGCAAGGGAACTGTATGTAGTTTTCTGACTGTCCCTAAAGTCACAGTAAAAGGGAGGGTAACAAGAAATATGAAGATTTAGTAATAGTTAACATGTTATTACTAAATAGCAAGTCATTTTGCTTCCATAGAAATCAGTCTCATCTGAAAATGACAATAAGGAAGGCTCATTACGCCTTGTTCTAAGCATTTTTCAACGATCTACCGGCTAAATTTACATTACAATCTGGTGATGGTTGATTTTGTTTCAACTTGAATGGGACCCTGGGGTACTCAGACATTTGGTCAGACATTACTCTGGGTGTGTCTGTGAAGGTGTTTCTGGATGTGAAGAACATTTGAATTGGTAGATTAAAGCTTATTTCCCTCCCTAATGCAGGTTGGTCTCCTCTAGTTAGTTAAATATCTAAATAGAACAAAAAACCTGAGGTGAAATTCTTTTTGTCTGTTTGAGCTAAGCCCTTGGTCTTTTCTGGTCTTTGGACTCAGACATGAAACATTGGCCCTGCTTAAATCTTGAGCCTGCAAGCCTTCAGATCAAAACGACATTTGGCTTTCCTGGGTTTCTAGCTTATACCAACTGAGGATCTTAAGACTTGTCAGCCTCCATAATTGTGTGAGCCATTTCCTTATAATCGACTTCTCTTCCACACCCCCCCTCCACACACACACCCTATTAGTTCCGTTTCTCTGGAGAACTTGGGCTAACAGAAATTCTGTGTTGTAGATACTGTTGATATCTTCATTTTACAGACGGGGAAACACAAACGAAGAGGCAACATAATTTTCTGTGGTAGTTGAAAGGTACATCCAAGGATTCTTTGATACTTCCTTTTCAAGAGGTGAAGATTAATTTTTCTCTCCTTAAGTTTGGGCTAAACTTAGTGATTTGTTTCTAATGAATAGTATGTGGTAAATGTGATGAACTGTCTCTCAGGGCTAAGGTTTAAAAACACTACGGCTTCCATTCTGTCTCTCTCAGTCTCTCTCTCTGATCACTGCTCAAGGGAAAGCCAGGAACTGTACCTCTGAGCAGCTCCACCAAGTGACCCAAACAGGGAGGGATGAGCTCAAATTCTCCAGCTTCTTCAGATGGCTCCAATCTCATGAGCAATTCCGAACCAAAACCAGCCAGCCAAGCCTCTCCTGGGTTCTTGACCTTCATAAATTGTGTGTGATAAACTGTCATTTTAAAACCTAACTGTAAGACCTGAAACAATAAAGTGCAGAGATGAAAACATAGGTACTGAACTCATAGCCCTTGGATTTAGAGAGGGTTTTGTGAATCGGACTTCAAAGACAAGGGAAGTATATAAGCAAAAATAAATCAATAGGACTATATCAAACTAAAAACTGTGCATAGCAAAAAAAAAAAAAAATCAGTGAAACAAAGAGGCAACCAACTGAATGGGAGAAGATATTTGTAAATACCTCTAATAAGGGGCTAACATCCAAAATATATGAAGAACTCATACAACTCAACAACAAAACACAAACAATCCAATTTAAAAATGGCCACAGGACCTGAACAGACATTCCTCCCAAGGAGACATACCGATGGTCAACAGACATGAAAAGATGCTCAACTTCTCTAGCTATCAGGGAAATGCAAATCAAAACCACAAGATGCCACCTCACACCTGTTAGAGTGGCTGTTACCAACAAGACAAGTGATAGCAAGTGTTGAATCAGTGTGGGGGAAAAGGAACCCACATACACTGCTGGTGGGGCTGCAAATTGGTGCAGCCGCTATGGAAAACATAGTGGAGGTTCCTCAAAAAATTAAGAAGAGAATTCTCAGATAACCAGCAATCCTTCTTCTGGGTATCTACCTCCCCAGATATATGCACCTCTATGTTCATTGTAGCATTATTCACAGAGGACGAAACATTGAGACAACCAAAGTGTCCTTGGATAGGCGATTAGATAAAGAAGCCATGGTATGTATATACAGTGAATTATTACTCGGCCATATGAAAATATGAAATACTGCCATATGACAACATGGTTGGATCTTGAGATTAGCATGCTAAGTGAAATAAGTCAGAAGAAGTTGAGAACCATGTGATTTTACTTATATGTGGGATATAAAACTGAAAGCAACAAGCAAATAAGACAAAGAAAAACTTATAGACACAGACAACAGTTTAGTGGTCACCAGAGGGAAAGGTGGGTGGGTGAGGTAAGTCAGGGTAAGGGGTGCAAATATATGGTGACAGAAGGAGATTTGACTTTGGTTGGTGAACACACAATGCAAAATACAGATGACATATTATTGAATTATACACTTATTATTAACTAATGCCATCCCAATACATTTAATAAAAAATTTAAAAAAAACAGAAAAAAATGTTCTTGTTGTTTTAAGCTGCTAAATTTGGGAGAGTTTGTTACACAGCAAGGAATAACAAATACAGTTGCCAGAGGTCACACAGTTCATGAAAGTCAGAACCAGGATTCAAACCCAGATGGTGTTCTCCAGACTCAATGCTTTTAACCACCACTTCCTGCCACTCTTAATGATACAGACCCACCATTACTGTCCTACCCCAGGATAACTCTTACAAAAGAAGAGGTCCTGGACTCCGTATCTCACTTCAAATAGCACCTTCCACGGATCTTCTTTGAAAGACAGTAAATCAAAGAAATGAAATTTATTTTCTTTTTTGTCAACGGACCTCAGAGATATTCTCGTCAAACTTCACTTAACAGAAGAGGATTTGAGTCTCCTTGTGCCCGAGCCCAAGAGACTGCCTGAGAGAGAATTAAATGCTTGTCATTCACATTTTCCTATTAAGAAATAAGATTTTATGAGACACAGTCAAGCTAATTGAGGCCTCTGCCTAATTGAGATCTAATTGAATAACTTTCTAATATTATTTTCAGAGAGTAATGACTGGGTGACATAACAGCAGCCACTTCTCCAAACATACTTCTTTTGACAGCATCATAAGCTTGTGATGGATTGTAATTCCCTAAACATCCCTTGCTTCTCACCTCCAGGCCTTTGCACAAGCTCTCAATGCCTAGAAGGCTTTTCTCTCCTGACCCTCTTTCCCAATTTATCTTAAATCCAGCCAGTTGCCTCCCTTTCATCCTCCAAGACTCAGCTACATAGTCAGTGTCTTCTAAGATGCCTTCTTGTTATCATTTTATCCACAGTCATCCCTTGGGTTCCAGTAGCAACTTAATAATGCAGTGTTTTGGAAACAAATAGCTTGTGATATATACTAGCTGTGTGTCCTAGGGTAAGTGTCCCAGCCCCATTAAGCTTTGATCTTCTATCAAGTCAAGATAATATAATTGTGAAGTTTAAATGATTATATAATTCAGAATAGTGCCTGGCATATAAAAAATACTAAATGAATATTAGCTATATACTGTGTTAAGTACATCATGATGCATGTAAAATATTCAATTGCTTTCTCTTTTAGAGTAGTTGCTTTTCAAATGAATGAATGTAATTTTGGTGTTTGTGTCTTTATAGCGGTGATGACTGATACTGGGAGAGTGAGGGGAAATTTTCTTCATTTATTCTTATTGTTACTTCGTTTCAAAATATATCCCCAACAGAATATCCTACATTTGTTTCTATTCGATCTTGCCCACCTTTTAGGTCTTAAACCTTGAATCATAATGACCCTCCCTCTCTTTTTTCCACCCTTGCAAGCATTTTGTAAATTATTCGTACTACATCTTTCACATTTAACTCCCTTTTCTTCATTCCAAGGGCATCGGAGTTAATCCAGCAGTCATTTCCTCTCATTCTTTTGCTTAGCCACCTCAGGTAATTCACATCTTCTCCTTCCTCTGGTTTCTCCAACTCCAGTCTACTATTCTCCATGTAGATATATTTATTTCTCCCCAAATAGCTCTTATCATATTACTTCCTGCTACAAATAATTTGTTGGCTGCTCATGTCTTAAAAATGGGAAATTTCACATATTTGTCTCAAATGGTTGTGAAGACACATTGCCTATTTTTACCTATTCATTTTCTCTCTATTGAAACCACATGGTTTATGCATCTATAACATACCCCCACACTTTTCAATCTCTAGGCTTTTAACCATTCTCCTTTCTTTTTCTAGAAAGCCCTCTTGTCCCAACTTTGCCGTGGAAATAATGTCTTGCAAACACCATCTCAAATGTCACTTTCTCCATGAAATCTTTCCCAGGTTCAGACACTGCAGTTTCTCCTTTCTGGTATCTTTATAGGGCCTCAGCACATCGTTTATAAAACTTCTCTCATGCCTCGTGTCATGGGATCTTGTCCCCTTCCTCTGAAAATTTAAATTCCTTATAATTTAGCCACCTTGATAGTCATCTCCATTCCAAAGTTAACCACAGTGCTTCCCATCAAATAAAAACTCGGATGCTGAATTGAATTGTATTATATAATCAGTTAAAATTCTTAGTAATGCCAGTATAATTAGAGTTATAAAAACGTAGTTTGAAATAAAACCATCTCATTTACCACAGATTTCTTTACGAGTGACAAACACGGTTACTGTCTAGGCATCTGAGGTGTAAATATCTTTATCTAAATGTCATTACAAAGTGGAGAAATTGTCTTTGTATGAATGTTTGGGATTGAAATTGCTGTCTGCCTACCTTCCAATTACTGGAAGACCAAAACTAGCCAACTCACAATAGACTTTTAACAAGATATACCCCTAATGATAATTGCTTTTGGGCCTCAAACTGACTTATTTACTAGCTTTTCGATTTGGAAGTCATTTCTTTTTAGGACCTGAAGGGTTTTCACACTGCCTAGGGAATTGGGCAGCCGCATTTAATTAGAAAAAGGGCCAGGATATTCAACATGCACTAAGATTTGTGATATTTGTGATAGGGCTGGAGTTAGGTGGGGAGAAAATGTGGGTTGGACAAGGCTGAAAGTCCTCATTTTTTAACTCTTCTTAATGATATTTCTGGAGTCAGTGGGAGAAAGAAAAAACAAAGAATTCCGATTTGTATTTGCTAAACACAGGAGCCTGGATATACTTGATGGGTATACTACCGTGATAGCTGGCCAGCGTGGAAAAAATATTCTCTCCAGAACTGCATGAAATTTAAAACTGTCGCAATGAGGAACAAATGGTACTAGAGAAGTAAAGTATGTATGTATTGTTAATTATTTTTTTTTAAATTAGGGTTTATGTCCACATTTGATCCAATAATTCTTAACCTTAATAAAAACGGCATGTTGCACTAAAAATTCCCACCAGAAAGTTGAGAAGTATCTGGAACCCAGAAGACAGGTCTGGCTCACAATATAAAAGACCCTTGACTCCCAGAGGCTATATTTTTCTTTGAAAATTATTAAGCCCTTCAAATTTTGTTAATAAACCTGTTTGAAGTAAAAATGTGAGTTGAAGAGTATATGCCGTTGCTAGCTACAAACTAAAAATGGTGCCTAATTTTGTCTATGTATTTTGGGTTTGTTGTTTATAGTTTTCAGGGTATTTTTTTATAATTCTACTAAAAGGAATAAGGAAATTCAATGACATGGAAATCTCAAATTACCTTTGATATGCAAGTTACTTTTTTTTTTAATTGAAAACTTTAGAGATTATAAAATAAGCAACACAATTTTATTTAAAAAGGAACATTAACCCAAACACAGATGACAAAAAAAAAAAAGAAAGAAAATACTCCCCCTCCCCTACCTACCCCTAGGGACCTAGAAATATTATCAAGGACTGAAATATTAATTGTCACAAGAGACACACTTACCAAATATCATTTACATCAAATTTGCAGTTTTTTTCTATATTTAATAGTCAATTAAGATGTAAAAATGTACCTGTTAAATAATATCACAGACACGTTAATAATGAAGCAACAACTTTAGAAAAGCTGATCCCTGAGGTCATTCCAAATTTTCTTACAAAGGAAATTATCATTGATAACCATCTTTCTGGCTGCAGAAGAAAATGAAATATATCATTTCCATATGTGTCTATAACACCTAAAAATATATTTGAATCCTAAAATAATAATTCAGCTTTACAAAACTGTCACATCAGTAGAAAATTATTTGCCTTAGAAAAGCAATATTCACTCCATCAATTACTATTGTATGTGTCTCTAAACAAGATATTCTTTATTGCATTTAATAGTTGATTTTGAGATAAAAAATTGTCAAGGCCACTAAATACAGAACTGAGGATAATGTAATATAATCATTATTTTTATGATATTCAAAGTATCTAATTCTGTGGGCATTAGTTTTCTTATTTTGCATGGTGCATTGTAGTGGGTTTTCTAGAAGAATTATGTTGCTATGTATATCTTTCTGTAGGCACACTAATAAAGTTTTCTCTTTTTTCTATGAAAAAATGTGCATACATACACATTTATCAAGTTCGATGTTTTGAACATATATATGCATAAATATATAATTTGATTGAGAAATAATTCATATTCAATAAAATACATACATTTAATTGAATAAGTTGGTACATTTTGAAAAATTTATAGAATATTTGATCCCTCACCATAGTGAAGTTATGCAAGATTCTAACCCCCACCCCAATTCCTTTGTCTTTCTTTATATGACTGCCACAATCTCATTTCAGGTGAAGCAAACACAGATCTGCTTTCTGCTACTATAGATTTGTTTGCCTGTTCTAGAGTTCCATATGTATGGAAAAGTACAGTATACACCTTTGGAGTATTTCTGTATCATCCATCATAAAGTTTTTGAGATTTATACATGTTGTTTCTTTTGTTGTTATTGACTAATATTTGATTGAATGAATAGCACAGATTATTCGCCTATTAATAGATAACTAGGTTGTTTCTAATTTGGCAGTAATGCGAATAATGCTTCTATGAACTTTCTTGTGGACATACTCGTGTGACACAAATGTTTTCATTTGTATTATTACATGTATAGGAATGGAAATTCCATCATTCAGAAAGTGTTTATTTAAATTTTTAAGGAACTCCCAAAGTAGTTCTTAGGTACTCCAAAGAAGTTTTCACATTTTATACCCCTTGCAATATTGTAATAATTTCAGTCACTCCACTTCTTTACCAAAACTCGCTATTTTCAGTCTTTTTAGTTGTAATCATTTTAACTCAATAGTGAGACTATTAATATTTTCTGGAGGCTTTAATTTTTATTTCCCCAAAACTAATATTGAGTACTTTTTTATGTGCTTATTAGCTATGTATATATCTTTTTCAGGGGAGGAGTGTTCAAATTTTTACCCATTTTCAAAATTAGATTGTGTTCTTATTATATATTATTTATATAATCTGGATAAAGTATCTGGTTATAAATAAATTTTGCAAATATTTTATCCCATTATGTGGCTTTTCAACTTGTCTTTTCTTCAAAAGTGTCTTTCAAAAACCAGAATTTAAAAATGTTTGATTTTATCAATTTTTTCTTTACATTTATTTCCTTTGGGACCCTGTCTAAATAAAAATGTTATTTACTATGTGGTCACAAGTTTTATTTTTATGTTTTCTTTTAGAAATTTTAGATTTTTAGATTATGTTTAATTTTAAAAATAGTTTTTTGTTTATAATAGGTAATAAAATTTTAATTTTTTGAAGAAGAAATATGGATATCTAATTCCAGAACCACTTATTGAAAACATTTTTTTTAATTAAATTACTCTAGTACTTTTGATAAAAATCTATTAACCATATATGTGTGCTCTATTTTTGGAACCTATACTGTGCTATTATTGTATAGATCCATCTTATTGTCAATATCACACAAAAATTTTTTCAGAAGTATGTTTTCTCCTTTTCTTCTGGTACTCTGATCACATGAATGTTGGATTTGTTATAGTTCCTGAGATCTCTATGGTCTCTGAGGTTCTATTCAAATTTTTCTATCTATTTTCTTTCTGTTTTATAGGTTGAATGATATAATTGGATAGGTCTTCCAGTTTAGTTATATTTTCTTCTGTCATTTCCTTTCTTATTGAGCCCAACCAGTGATGTTTTGTTGTGATGGTTGTTGTTGCTGCATTTTCTTTTTTTAATACAAAACTTTCATTTGATTCTATTTTATATCTTTTATTTCTTTATTGAGGTTTGTTTGTTCGTTTGTTTGTTTTTGTTGTTTTGTTTTTTTCCCCAAGAGGATTTGCAGTTGCCTGCTATGATAGTTCTTTGTCTTAGTCGACTTTGACTTCCTTAACAAAATGTCACAGACTGGATGGTTTAAGTAACAGAAATTTATCTTATAGTTTTGGAGCCTAGAAGTTCAATGTCAGGCTGCCAGCATGGTTAGGTTCTGGCGAGAATTCCCTTCTAAGCTTGCAGACATCTGCCTTCTCGCTGTGTTCTCATGTGGCTGAGAGAGAGAGAGGGAGCATGCTCTCTGGTGTTTCTTCTTTCTGGGGCACTGATCCCATCAGACAGGGGCCCTGTTCCCATGATCTCATCTAATTCTAATTGCCTCCCAAAGGCCCCATCTCCAAATATCATCCCATGGGGGTTTAGAGATTAACAAATGAATTTTGAGGGGACACAATAATATTTAGTCCATATACACTTTAAAATCCTTGTTATATAATTCTAATATTTGTGTCATCTCAGTGCTAACATTTTCTCAATGCCTTTTTCCATTGGTATGGAAGTTATAATAGTTCTTGTTATGGTGACTAATTTTAGATTTTATCTTATACTTTATGAGTATGATGTTATGAGACACTGGCTCCTATTGAAATCTTCTAGTTCTCTGGCAGTTGACCTGCTGAGGTCCAGAATGTACACCCTGGTCCATTAGTGTGAGCTGTGATTAAAACGTCAATCTAGCTTTCAAAGCTGTTGCAGTGCTATTTTTGTCCACCCACTTGTGTGTGTTTCTTAGAGGCTAACCTGAATCCTGGGTGGTGTTTCAGCCAAGTGTGCAGTTCTCAACTCTAGGTGCTGTCAGTTGTCAGTTTCATGCATGGACCATTTAGAGGTCTGCTCAGGTATTCATACAGAGTTTGAAAATTTCTTTGATGACTCCCCTCTCTCTGAAATCTTCCCCCAACTCTATTGTTAGGGAGGAGAGGATGTGTACTCCCTCATTATTACCCAGTTCTGGAGAAAGACTGAGCACTGTCCCTAGTCTCTGCAGCTGCAGAGAAGCAGCTCCATTGTGTTATTACTCAAATCCTGAGACTATCTTAGACACTCTTTTTTTTTCTGTGACTTTCAGAACATTTTGCCATTTATTTTAGAAAATGTCCATTTTCTTGTTGTTGTTGTTGTTGTTTGAGATGAATATAGTGGAATGTCCTTATAACTGGAATCAGAAGCACTATTAAGATCTTTTGATTCTGTAATTTGATATCTTTGAAAGTTAGTAAAATTTTCTAGTTATTATTTCTGTCTTCTCCTTTTGGGACTTCAATTATACATGTTATTTCTTCTCATTGTATTCACTACGTCTTTTATTCTCTCTTCTGCATTCTCCATTCTCTTTGGATGTTTCTTCTAACCTAAAACTTCTTGTGTGTCAAGTTCCCCAGTAAGTCAACTCATTGAGTTCTTAATTTCTGATATTGTATTTTTTTGTGTCAGGATTTCTATTTGGTTCTTTTATTATTATTTTTAGCAATTTCCAGTTTTCGTGCATCCCTACGGTTTTATCCATGCCAGAAATTTCTACTTCCAGTTCACCCCTTCTTTAAGAATGAAGCTTGTCAGGGTCCCAATCTAACAT
Organism: Macroglossus sobrinus; assembly: GCA_004027375.1. NCBI lineage: Eukaryota > Metazoa > Chordata > Mammalia > Chiroptera > Pteropodidae > Macroglossus > Macroglossus sobrinus. The sequence goes on along the minus strand of PVKZ01001891.1, from coordinate 230,151 downwards.
GTGTAGGTTTCATCATGCCCCAGTCTCTGATAGGCCTTTGACTCCACGTGTCAGCTCCCCTGTTGCTGGGCATCTCCAGGCCTCTCAGCCTCTCAGCATTCTCTTCTGCAACTCGACAGAGTACTCCTAGAGCAAGAGTGGGACCATCTCCTCCGAAATCCTGGGCCCTATACTCTTTATTCTTTGTTAATTTTTTGATGGTTTTGAGAAAAAGAAAAAAGAAAAAACCTCTTTTGCTGATACTTTTTTGTTATCCTCAATATGTGGCTTAATCTGAATTACTAGAATATTTGTCAGGGTTCTCCAGGATAAATAGAATGAATAGGATATAGATATAGATATTTCATGCAAGAAGAGATTTATAAGAATTGGCGTAGGTACTTATGGCAAGCTGGAAACCAGGAAAGTATGTGAAATATACTCCCTCCTTGTCACCCAGGGAAATGTCCCAAGACCCCCAGTGAATGCCTAAAACTGTGGACAGTGCTGAGCTCTATATATATTGTGTTTTTCTCATATACATACGTATCTATGATAAAGGTTAACTTATAAATTAGGCACAGTAAAATAACAATAAAGAATAATAAAATAGAACAATTATACAGTGTACCATAATAAAAATTATATGAATGTGATCTCTCTCTCTCAAAAACCTTATTGTGGTATACTCACCCTTTTTTGTGTGTATGATGATGTGAGATGATTCAATGCCTACGTGATGAGATGAAACGAGGTACTCAGAACAGCGTGAAGTTTAAAACATATGTATTATTTTATCTGGAATGTTCCATTTAATATTTTTGGACCAAGGTTGACCATGGGTAATTAAAGCCACAGAAAACAAAACCGTAGATAAGGGAAGACTATTATGATACAGTCCATGTCTGAAGGCCTGAGAACCAGGGGAGCTAACGGTGTAAGTCACAGAAGGCTGAAAGCGCAAGAAGCAGGAGCTCTGATGACTGTGGGAAGGAGAAAATGAACATCCGAGCTCAAGAAGAGAGAACAAAACTGTGCCATTTCTCCAACTTGTTTGTTCTCATTGAGCCCTCAATGAATGCACATTGCCCATCCACACTGGGGAGGGGGGAACTTCTTCACTCAGTCTACTGATTCAGACACGAATCTCTTCCAGAAATACCCTCAGACACACCCAGAAATGCTTTACCAGCTATATGGGCATCTTTTAGCCCAGTCAAGTTGACATATAAAATTAACCATAATAGCTAATCTGTTACCACCAGCTCTTGAAAGTCACACCGAGTATGTTTATGTTGTCTGATTAATATAAAGAGGAGAAATATATCGATAGAAACAATTTTAAATTGACTTAAGCATTTTAATATTAACAAAGACTGTCAAATTTCTTGTTTTTTCTCTTTATTAAGATAACAGAGAATAGATGCTTAACAGATAGCTAAGATTTTCACTTTTCTCTTTTCCTTTTTTCCTTCCTTCTTTCCTTCCTTCCTTTCTTGGACCTCCATTTTCAGTCACCACTCCCCCTTTTCCCTCAGAAGTGAGAACAAAGCTCTTTTTTATGTTTTGCAGAATATCTCAGACATTCTATTCTTACAAGGCTTTTCTCTCATATTTGAAAGGTAGATGTCTCATGTTTTAAACCATAAAAACAAAAGAGACTCATCCCACTATATGAATTCTTGTGCCATGTGTTAAAACAATCTATTTTCTAACAGTTTATGCTTTATAAGTATTTGCTTCCTCTCGCAGATAGATTATTAGCTCTTGGAAGAGAAAAAATTAAGCCTTAAATTCTTTATCACCATTTCATCTGTTACATGGGCTCAGCTTTAGAAGAATGTCCACAAATGCTGTCTGGTTCTCCAAAGTATACACTTGTATAAATTTTACATAGAATTATCAACACCAAGTTTTCATCTTGTAATACTTATTATTAAGTATTAATAACACACACACACACACACACAAAACAACAAAGGAAACATACATTAAATATAAAATACAAACTTTCTATAATCCCAAAACAAAAAAAAATGTAAGGTCTGTTCATATGACGAATATTATCAAAACAAAGAATCAGTATTTGTTAAAAGTTCTTTGACGATTTCACTCATTGTTATTTCCTCAAACTCTCAGCCTCTAACTTGATGACTCTTACATATATATATCCCTAGCTCCCAATTCTAGCCTCCAATTTCTAAGGATATTCTGGATGTATCAGTGCTGTCATCCTTCCTTCTAGTTATCTCTATTTTAGCACTTATTCAGGGAATAATAATTCCATAGTGTTACTTCCTACTCCCCTACCCCCCCACCCTGTACATTGCCGGTTAGCTTATTTATCTCTATTTCCATAGCACTTGTGTTCTTGAGTCATATATTCATTTATGTTATAGTAATTAAATTGAAGAAATTACTGTGCTAAAAGAATACTTCAGAGAGAAGATTCTATAACATTTTTCTTATATATTTTATATACTTGTATTTTTACATATACGTGTGTGTGTCTGACCTTAATTCCACACACGTCAGCTTTAGCGTGACTTCTTTTCCCATGATATTGATATTACTATAAATTAGTTAATGTCACAGGAGAAATAAGGGAATTTGCCTGAGAACCCAGTACAAAAAATGATAAATAGGAAGAGAGGAAACATATTCACTGCCTCCATCTGTATATCATCTCTTTCAGAACATAAAGATTTATTAATACCCTTTTCTTTTCACTGTCTCTGGCTTCCCTGGTTTTCCTTTATGACCTATTTCCCCACCTTTTAATCACTTCCATTGCTTTCTTTGAGGCATTTTCCAAGTTATTCACATCTGTATATCTATAGGGCTACAAAGTGGAACAAGCACTCAAAGGGCTTTTGAAAAAAAAATCCAGTGTGTTAAAGCAGTTAAAAAAAAAAAAAGAGTAAGAAGACTCTGAGTTGAGATTAATTTTAGGGAGATTTGCAGTTTTACCCCTGTATCTGGGTCTCCGAAATAGATCATTAGTCAAAAGCTGCAGAGCACACACCCAGAGGCTCTTTTTTCTTGCAAACCTATTACTGAAGTCATGCCACTGAAATGTTAATGAACTTGCTAGTGGCTCTTTTATGCACCAGTCAAAGCCACCTGTAAGGAATAGGCCAGGTCCTGAGACCGTGATACTGGGCACTTGATTAATATTATTTGAATATCCTATAGTATCCATGGATGAAACCACTACGTAAATATTGATATTACTATAAATAGGTTAATATCACAGGAAAAATAAGGGAATTTGCTTGAGAACCCAGTATAAAAAAATGATAAATGAGGGAAGTTGGTGTGAAAAGCATTTTTCTTGGCCTGTTGTCAAAAAACAAAACTTTGAACAATTGAAGGGAACTTTCTCTGGATGTGTTCTGGGAAGCAAATTCAGCTAACTATAAATCAAAGGCATTTTCTTTATTGTCATTCAAGGGTGCTACAACATAGGAGGTGAGGGAGGTTGCCACAGGAAGAAGCAAATATTTTCTTTCCAATAGAGAGATCTTTGTAAAGCGTGGATTTCTCACTTCTGTACTTGCAGTTCTTGGGTGCCTGGGGAGAGGCATGCTGTGGCCTACCTAGAAGTGCTAGAAGCTTCGGCTGAGAGGTTGGTGAGAATACCGCTTATAGAGTCAAGTAGCAGTGAGTAAGAGTTCAGCTTTGCCATTCCCTCTGTGCCACTGAGTTACTTATTCTCTGTGGCACAGTTTCTTCATCTCTAAGATGAGCATTGTAATCGCAGGAATCCAAGAGTTAGGCCAGTACTTAGCTCAGAACAAATATTCAGTAAGCGTTATCTTTATCATTAATTTTGTTATTAGAGGTTTTTCTACAAAATCTATTTCCACATGGCTTCCTGGTTGGCCCGAGTTTATTTTATTAGATCATTACCAGTTACTCACTCTAAACCTTTAACTTGAGCTGGTCTGGAAAATTCTAGACATTTCTCTGATCACGGTGGGTTTTTTATTGTGTATTTGCATGTACATGCTTTTCCCGCATACTTGCTCTGATAAATGCCCACTCGTTTTTTTCAGATGTAGTTCTAAATTCTTTTTTTTTCCCTTCCTCAAACATGACTGGAAAGATTGAAGTTCTTTCTGTTTTCTGTTCTCCTAGTTCATCATCATCAATATTATTATTATTATTAATTATATAATAATACCTGTTTACCTTCTTTACATGATTTTTTTTTTCTCTAGCTAAAATGTAAACTCTTGGAAGGCAGGGACTAAGTACTATTCATCACTGGGTCTCTCAGAACTGACATGCTGCTAGGCACATAGAGGGCACTCAGTAAGTGTTTGATGCAGGAATGACTTGTATTCAATTCAACATGGCAGTACCAAAATATAAAATAATAGAAAATATTAGAAAAATTGAAAAATAGAAAATTCAGTGATAATTAGAAAATCATAGAAAATAAAATAGAAAAATAACAGTGAGTTATGCAAGGGTTAATTTTTTTAATGTCAAGAAAGCTAAGAAAAGATTAAAAATCATGTTGATACACTGAAAACAATTATTTTTTTTTTACTGAAGATGATACCACACATTTATATTATAATTCAAATCGCAAATATGAAAATATAGAAGAAAAGTAACCCAATATGACAATACAAATTGCCTATAGGTGATAGAGAGGTGATTTACATTGTATATTTTTCTGTAGTTCCAAAATCTGTAACAAAAGCATATAAGAGTAAAAGTAGAGGAGGCCCATGTGCCTTTTTATTCTGAGACAGTGTTATACAATTAGAAATACATTAGTATCTCTGGAAGCATTATATTGAGGAATTTTTAATTGGTTAAAATATCAAATAAGTAATTAGAGTTTCAATAGCTTTTCAGATTTTTTTAAACCAAGAAAAATATATATATCTCTCTTAATACTGTCTATATATTATCCTGTCTATGCTATCTTTTCTTGTATAACAATGCGTGATGCAAATTCCAGCTGCTAAACCCATAAACACGTATTTAATGCATAAGGAGTCTGGGAAGCTAGTCACAGCACAAAGTCATCTTGCCAGCGGGAAAACAATGTAATACAGAAAGCCTTCCCTTCTTTGTAGTCATGAAATGAATTTTTAATCTAGAAGGGAAATCGTGAATCGTGGTTCTTTCTGTGTATAGATAGATAAAAAGGCTGGCCCTCCTGTGCTCAAGTCACAGAACCAGTTAGTGGCACAGTTAGGACGAGCTTGACAATCTGTGACTCTTCCCACTTATGCACTAGCGTAGAAATATAGAAATAAAGAGGGATTTTAGAGAGTTTTCTGTGTGACTATCTCATTTTACAGAGGGGTAAATGAGGACTTAGAGAGGTCCAGCATTTCCCCCCAGATCATATGGCTCTCTAGAATGAACCGTCTCTTATATCCTAGTCATCTGTTTTTTTCTGCAAGAGCAAAAATTATTCTAGCTCTCACCCATACCACATTATTATCAGAAGTACTGAAGGAAAGCTTGACCCAATACTTATATATTATTTAAATATCAAAGTCTAATTTTGTTCTAACCAGGGAAGAAGAATAATTATACATCAAAGAAAATTGCGCATTGTTTCTTAATTGTATTCAACATCTTTTTTCAGAATTTCTCTGAGGTTCTTACTCATTTTATTTTCCCATGAAATTATACCCAATGGCAAAGCTCACAAAAGATTTAAAACTTCTAATTCATATATAACATTGAGTATATATGTGTGTATATATGACACTTTTCTAAAATCTTAAAAATGACAAAAGCTAAAGCATGTTTTGTCTGCTTTAAGTCTTGACTGATAGACACAGGTTAACGTGGCTGTTTGACTTATTCTTCACATTAACAAGGACAGAAGTCACTGGAAGAAGCTCTGACAGGTGGATGAGGCTGGATTTCCATAAAAAATATAGATCAGAATAGTTTCTGTGTTGTCATGGAAAGGGCATGATATAAAAAAAAAAAATTGAGGACCTGAGTTGTAGTTCTATTCTTTACTGAAATTAGCCCATGTATCTAGAACAGGTTCTTTTATCATTCCAAATGTCCATCTCTTCATAATTCAGTAGAGGATTTCATGGGAATATGTCACTTTTTTTTTAATCCCTGGTGATATTCTTCAAACCTTGCCTGGGACGGAGCTCTTTCTCACAAGCAGTCAGGTGCTTATCAAAAACCTTTAAATGATGACAAGTGATGCAAAGACAGAGGACAAGGTCGGAGTCCAAAGGCATCGAGAGGCAAAGGTGGGTGAACATCAGCCTATCATGGGCAAACTCCTGCCTAACACCTAGAGGCACCCCGTCTGTGCTGGGAGCCCTGTGTGTGCACCAGAACCCTCCCTTTTTGCTTCAGAGACAAGCTGGTTAGGATAGATGATTCTAACGATACGTAACTGACTGTTTTCTAATTGCAAAATTTTCGAATAATCAGTTTCATGGAAATATGAGTATTAGAAAAATTAATGCCTATCAATTCAAAGTTAAACTCTTTTTTTGTCAAACGTTAAATGTGTTTTGTTGAAAAAGAATGATGAGGAAAACATGTGATTTGATTTTAGAATCTACTCCTATGTTTACATCATCCATCGTCTCTGCCATTATCAGCTAAGAAACCTTTGCTCTGAGGAATATGCTAATTTTGGATCATGTCACTGACCCACTAAACACACTGCCGGTTGCTTTCCAGTGCAATCTGAACAATGCCTTCCTGTGGCCAACGGGGTCCCTCTGAGAGCCAGGCTTTGCCTGCCTACATCTCTCATTTGGACACTCTCCACCTCAGTGTTCACTGTGCTCCAAGCCCACAGGTCCTCAAGCACCCCCAGCCCCTTCTCACATCAGAAGCTTTGTGCTAGCACCCTTTTCCAGGGTGATGTTACCCTAGATCTTGGCCTGCTGATTCTTTCTAGTCATTCAGGTTTATGGACACCCTTCTGTTTACCCTTGATTCTCTACTATCATATTGCCTTTTAAAATTTTTTTCTCTTCAATTCTGATTACCAAATTAGAATGTCTTGAATTATATCTTTCTTCACTTGCTACCTCTCCTTTCTCAACATGCCATAAGCTCTCTGAGGGCAAGGCCTACCCTTTCTTGCCCATCTGCATATCTGCCGTGCTTACAACAGAGCCTTTTACAGAGTAGGAGCTAGATAATTAGCACTGGATAAATGATTGAATGAATAAATGAGTGAGTGAATGAAAGAATAAATGCTACGGATATAGATCTGTCAACTGGAAATGCAAAATGAAATGTATTTATGGTCTTTCACATGAGTCTTTGTCATTAAAGCCTGTGGCTCTAGGACTAGGAATTCATCCATGCTATATTATGTATGACATGAATGGTTTGGATGTCATTAGTCCGACATACAAAAAGCAAATGAGTAGAAGAAGCAAATGATAGACATGAGTACAAGGAGGAAAACGCGGAGTTCTCTTTGGTCCTGTTTTCAGCTTCTTCTTCCAATGACCTTTCTCTTGAATTTATGCCAACAATGTCAGGTTTTGTTTGTTTTCACGTTTCTTGATGAATTCTATCAAACATCCTTTTTCTTTCCTGCAGTATGCCAAACAGCTAATTCTGAATTCCTTGTTCCAATCTGTGGCTTGGCTGTTTTGCATCATGGAGAGAGGCTTAGTTGAATTGTACAATCAAAAGACTACTCACATAATTAGAAGAAAAACCTGTTTTCTTCATTAAAAAAATAAAGCTAATTCTTCTGTCATTCTCTGCTTTCATACATATCATATCCTTCGATGCTCAGGAAAGCTGAATTTTCAAATGTGTAACATTTCTTCAGTTCTCTGGGTTTGATTAATAATAATTGTCAGTCCATTAAAATAGACTATGATGATTCCCAAGGAATTGGTTGTTAACATAATTAACAGCTGGCTTTACTTTCAAGACATTAATCAAAAAAGCAAGTTGCTGGAAATGACCAGGTTCTCACAAATGTTGCTAATTAGCAAAGGCATTGAAGTTGTGTGACAGTGATTCCTGATGCTGTTATCTGCCTGATTGTACCACAGCTTTAAATCCCCCCAATGTGATGTGCTTTCTCAAGTGTTATTAAACCAATAGACATTTGAATGAATTCAATTTAAAGGAAACAGACTCTATTTTTTGATTGTTTACTTTTAAATGGAATAGAACATAAAAAATTTGCAAAATGACTCTGAATGCACAATTTGTAATATTTTCTATTCATAAATGGAGAATAAATTTCTTATATGCCAATTATCTCTATATTGTTCCAATATAGCCTAGCGAGCTCTATCATCAAAATAATATTGCTTTGACAAGCGGGATACACTTTACCATTATTTGCTCACATCGTGTATTATTATATTTCTATATAATGAAAGTAATACATGAAAGAAATTAAGGAAGGAGAAAAAAAAAACACAAAGAAATTTAAAACAACCATCCCTATTTCTACCAAGGAAGAGAAACCTCTGCTGACATTTTGGAGTCTTTGCTCCCAGTATCTTTATGGGCCTATTTTGTTTGTGTTGTAATTATACTTTATATGTAATGTTATTTTCTACTTTCTTATAACATTACTCATCAGAATTTTCCCTGCTAGAGAATTAATAAAATAACAATTTAATTGGCATATATTATTTCATCAACAAGATATTTTACATTTTACCTAAAAATTAATTCCTATAAAGTTGGAGTCATGAATTTCAGTTTTAAATATCAAAACTGTAATAAATGTCAAAGTCAGTGAAGTTCTGTTAGGTCCTATGGTGGTTTTGTATCTGGGTGAGAAATCAGGATCACTTACTTCTATTCCGTTATTAGTTATACTAATAATACACACGACATACTTATACTTAAAAAAAAATGCACTGCTTATCTGAAATTCAGATTTATTGGTGTAGCCTGTGTTTTTCCTGGCAACTTTCAACCAAGATGTTTCTTACATATTATATAACAGGCAGAAAATAATGACCTGCAAAGGATGACCATGGGCTGATCCCCAGAACCCATGAGGTTATAAGGTCAAAGGCCATGCTGTTGCAGGTGGAATTACAGTCATTAATCAGCTGAGGTCAATCAACGTGGGGAGTTTTTCCCAGATGATCTAGGTGGGCCCAGGGTGATCACAAAAGTCCTTCGAAGTGAAGGACATAGAAGAGAGACCAGAGAAATGAAAGTGTGAGAAAGACTCAGCCTAACATTGCTGGCTTTGACGATAAAGGAAGAAGCCATGAGCTGAAGGAAGTGGACGGCTGAGAAAGGCAAGAAAGTATATTCTCCCACAGAGACTCTAGTAAGGAATCCGGCCCTTCCGACATCTTGATTCTAGCCCAGTGAGAGAAAAGCTTGCTGGAATTCTAACCTTCAGAACAGGTTTGTGTTGTTTTAAGACACTAAATTTGTGGTATATTTTAATGGCAGCTATGGGAAAATAATGCATGTGTTTTCATGGAGACATTATTGTTCATTGAACTATAAGGTAGGCTGAATCCCTTGATTCTCATATTGCAATTGTATTATTAACGAGGGTAAGAAATCTGAACCAAGACCTAGAAAAATACGCTTTGTGGAAGCTTACGGGGGTTAGACACCTTCCTGCTGCCACTCTTAGTCGTTTCGTGTTTCGCCTACCTGTAAACACAGCATGGAGCGCTTTAAATCTTGGAAAGCTGATGTTGTTTTGTTCTTTTGCTAGTCAGTGCGTGTGAACGGCTTGGGGAGCAAAGAGACTTTAATTCAAGCAATCAGCATCTTGGAGCATTAGTCATGAACTCAAATCAGAAGTTTCCACTTGGGAGTCAAGCTACAGAGTAAATCAAAGACAGCTGAGATAAGCAAATTTCTTCACAGCAAACTTTCTCAGTCTGTGTGAATGGGGGTGGGCAGGGGCAATGCCCGGTACAAGTTTGCATGTTTTCAATATGAAGATCTAATTGTGCACCCTATCTACCTGTACTTATTGTTATGAGGAAAAGTAAGCTGAGAGAAATGTTGCTTTACTTCAAGGCTATGAAATGCAAGGGAGATAACTTGTTGAACGAGTAGGCATTTTGCTTTCCTGGGAATGCCTCACACACAAGTTTGTAATTAAGGGAGGGAGGGTTTTATCCATTTAAAATATGTGTGTTTTTACAGAGCTTGAGTTCACGTCAAATCAAACTTAGAGATGTATGGTGGTTAGGAAGAGAACTCACACTCAAGAATTTCAGAGTCTATAGCACAGACAGGCTCATAAACAAGTAATAACAAAATGGGATAAATGTTCCTACAGAGAGGAATGTACAGGAAGCTGGAGGAGCCCTTGGGAGTGAGTACAGAGGGCTCGGAGCCTTCCGTGAGAATCTAATGCCAGTTGAAGGATAAGAGATTTCCAGGCACTCCTGCAGCCTGTGTTAAGACGTAAGAAGGTTTTTGTGTTCAAGATGTGATTATTATTATGTTTTTAGTGAACGATTAGATAAATGAAATAGCATGGTTTTAGCCTTTTTACCTGGTTGGCAAGTTGTATATGTATATCTTATGTATATCACGATTTCTTAAAATGGGTTTAATTCTCTTCTTTCCTTAAGAACATGTTTTTCACACCTGTTCTTTGTTGAGCATTTTGGGCCAGGCAGTGGGTAAGGTGATTTCTATGTTATTTCGTTGTCAGGACAATCCTCTAGTCACCTTGTCGGTGCCAGTGTCTGCCTTGGAACACAGGCTGGTTTGTGGTTCTCTTTACTGAGATGGAGAACATGGAGTGGGGTGAGCCTCGTGAATATAAGATGAGATAAGTTTGGCAAATATTCTATTTGAGCTTCTGTTGAACTCTAGGCAGTATTTAAAAAGGCTACCCTGTGTGCATCTTTGAAATTTGGAGACAGGAACACTGATTTGGGAATCATTTGGAATATGTGGCAATTGGAGCCGGGGGAATGCCTGGCCTGTTCGAGAGGGATAGAACATCAAGAGACCTCATGACAGCACCAGTGGAGGACAATAATATTTAAGAGAGATATAGACACTAAAGGTGAACAGTAATCAAGAGAGAGTCATCAGAGAGGTAGGTGGAAAGCCAAGTCATAGTGATGGGTTAGCCAGCAATGGCAGAAAAGTTCTATACTTCAGCTTAAACAGAGCAATATATGAACAGCGTCTACTGGGTTTTGCCAACAAGGTCATTTGTAGTGATTTTGTTAAAAATTTAGAATTATGTGATGGAAATAGAAGACAGAGTGAAATATGACTAGTCAATGGAAAGTAAGGAGATAGAGACATTAAGTAGACAGTTTTATTAGGGAGATAGTGAAAAAGAAGACAGAGGGATAGAGAGGGAATAAGAGGGAGAAGAACACTAGTACCAGGAAGAGACATGGTACTGGAAAGGTAATTAGTTTTGTGTTTAACAGAAGATGCTTGAGCATATTTACATAAAGGAAAGAAGGAGCCAGAAGTGCGAGCATGTCTATTCAGAATTCTGGTTGTAAGTGACAGCAAACCATATCAAATAACTTAAGAAGGAAAAATTTAAAGTACATGCTAAGTTGAGCTGTGGAGTGGGGCTGATTGGAGAATCTAGGAATCTAAATGGTACTGTATTACATTCCATGGAAATAAGAGAAATATTCTCTGTTGGCATCAGCACATACAATCTCAGGAAGAGTTTTGGCCAGACTGGGCTCTCCTGTCCATCTGAGCCACTGGGTATAACTGGAGGATTGTGAATGTATCTGATGGAGCCTGCAGAATGTACCACTGTAGGGCCAGAGATGGGGCTGTGACTTTGAACTCCATAGGAACAATTAGTGATGGTGAAGGGTTTGTTCTCAGTGGAATGGCTGATAATCCCAGAAGGAGGGAAAAAGAGAAGCTTAGCAGCAAAAATATATCAGAGAAACTAAATCATTAGAAGAAGAACTTGATCAGATGTAGACAGGAAGCAGCTCATCCCTTTTATGGTCACTTCAAAGAGAGGCCGTCCCCGTCTGTCTCACCTGGCATTCCTGGATCCTCAAGTAACTTTCTGCTCTTCTACTCTCTTTTATTTTCCACCTGACACCTGTTATTCAATAAACTTATCCTACCTATTTGTTTGCTTACGTGTTACTAGCCCAGCTTTGCTGACTTTCAGATATCAGCATCATTATTTAAGGGATTCTGCTTGTCTTATGTGCTATTCTAACTCTGCAAATGAAAATTAAAGCCTAAATAGCATCTAACATGGGTTTAATACTCAATTACTTGTTGAGTTTAGAGAAAATGAGAGAGAGACAGAGAGAGACAGAGAGAGAGAGAGAGAGAAAGAGAGAGAGAGAGAGAGAGAGAGAGAGAACTACTTGAGAATACACTCAACTTTTGTCCATAATAACTACAAACCAGTGCCCCCAGCCACTCTACTTTTTGTTAATGGCAAATATGTAGCATAGTCACAAGTGTGGTACCTGGGTTATTTTTTCATTTAAAATCTGTAATTGTGTTCAGATCATCAGATACAAAATAGTCAGGGTGATGAGCTGAAAAGTAAAATGTTTTACCATTCAGGGGGCTCTTTGACTGCCTATTGGTTTAGTTTTGTTGCTTGAGACCACACTAAAAGATGTAGACGCCTGTAAATTTTACTACAAAACAAAGATAAGGAATATACTCTAAAGTTTCAGCACAGATATTACACTTTATCTGAAGGATGCTTTTAGAATTCCTTGAATAAAAATATTCCCCAAGCAAGATAGAACTGCCTTTTGATGAGAGCCTTGGCAACGGGATGCCCTCTCCCTCCAGGTGGGCAGTGGGCTGCAAGTTCAACACATGTGGAAACAATACATTAGGTGAACTTGCGAAAGGCTGTCATTTACTCATAATCACACAAGAGGTCTTATAACTGGGAATCAAATCCACTTATCTGATCATAGGCAGGCTAAACTCTCATCTAAGAGAGAACTTAGTCTTTTGAAATATGACCATGTAGAATTATAAAAATTTCCCAGAAAATTCTCAAAGAATTTCTAACTTTATAATTGATATTTTTCTTTATTTTTTCCCCTAAAAAATGTAAAGATTATTTTAAAACAAAAGAAGCCTAAATCTAGTTTGTTTCATAAGTTTTTTTTTTCTTTTCATTCCATAATCTAGAGATGAGAGGCAAATTCAAGCCTGATATGTTTTCTTGAGGAATAGTGAAACTAGTTTTTCTCAGTTTTAATATGCCTATTGTATGTTTTATTTTTAATGACGATGTTTCTTTCAGTCACTTCTATGAAGTCCTGATAGAAATATCTCAATGATTTAAACCTCTTTAGTAGAAAATATAAATTACAATTGGTTCAAGTCTTTTACTTCTTATATTTCATTATATTTTTTTCATTTTCATTCTTCATTTCCCATAAGCATGGTTACAGATTGTTCTGAATTCTATGGAAAAAAAAGTAAAAAAAAAAAAAAAAGAAAAAGAAAAAAGAAAAGAAAAGAAAAGAAAGAAAACAAAGAAAAAAACATTTTAACAAGTTTCTGGTCAAGAGACTAAATTAATGAATCCTGGTGTCTTTGATGCCAAGTCTTAGCACATATCCCATTGTTCCTTAAAATTGCCTTTTATTTTGGGGGGTATTTTTTGCTGAAAAAATCTTACTCTTAAAAGCCCCCCTACTATTATGAAATTTCTAAGACCTACCTAATCTATTTTTTCTCTGCTTCTGTCAAATCTGGATTGAATTAGACTGGGTAATCCAAAATTGTTTAAGGAGGATTACAGATGTACACACAGAAAAATACATGTTATTATTTTGTATTTTATTTTAGGTCATTTACAATTAACAGATGAATCGTTCAATTGCAAAATAATGAGCAGTTGAAGTGTTATTTCTTATGAAAGCCATTATGAAGAAGAAACATTTATTGAAATATTTTTTGTATATTAAACGCTATAAAAAGTCACTTAAATTGACCATTTTCCTTTAATCTTTCAAAAATATATAAAGTACTATGTCAAAATTGCAAATGAGGGGTAAGTTTAAGCAATATTTTAAGAAATGCACCAAAGTTTACATATCTAGCAACAGTTGTGTGGTTAGAATTGAAGTTAAAGTCCAAGTCTGAGTTATCAGAATTGATGAAAAAATTTCTGGTGTTTGTAACTGTCTTTTCCACGAGTGTTTTAGAGACAATGTCAGCATTTTCAATTTTAGAACTGTCTGTTCTACCCATCAGTCTTCCACAGATTGACTATTTTGCTAATACAATAAGATTTTTTTTTAAAAAAATTATATTTGTAGTACTTAAATGAATTGTCAATGCTATCAAATAATTCAATATGTGGACTTCTAAAATTACATTTGAACAAATAAATGCAGCTGTTAAATGTAATATCTATTAGGTCAGGACAAATTTCTCAATACTTTGACAAAATCTGCATCTAATAAATATTTGTTATAATTTGTTAAAGTTGGTGTTAGGCAAATACTTTCTCAAAGTCTTTAAAACTATATGCATTTCAGAAACTAAACTAGGGAAAGAATTGATGATTTCTATAAATTTCTACAAATTTATTTCTTTAGAATTAAAAGTGTATATTCTCACTCTTTCTGAGCTTATGATTTTCCTTTTACACTTTGTGTACTTTAGTGAAATGTATTATTTCGTTTCTCATAAATAAGGTTCTTAAATGGACTTATGAAGGCTCAGTAATCAAACCAGTTTCTTTCCTAAGTAAAGTGATCATCCATCCTCACTGAAATGCGGAATAGCAGAGTGAGTTCTGATAACAGAAGAGATGGATTTGAAGCAAAAGGCTACTAGTCTCTAGCTGTTAAACCTTGAGTAAATTATCTAACTTCTCTAAGGGAGTTGGGGAGAGAGGAGACAATAAACACTGTATTAAAAGGATTTGATAGATTAAAAGTCCTCTCTGAGTATCTGAACTTAGAAGTGACTTAAAAAAAAAAATAGTACTTGCCTACTACATATTTCCAGTACTCTGTTTTCTCTTGACTGAAGAATTAAAGGTTGGGAAAATATATTCATGGTGCCTACTGGTTTGAATTTAAGGATATTAAGTTGGATTTCCTATTCTTAAAATGCAATCCAGATTTCCCTTTTTAATTCCTGAAAAGCTGGTTGGGGGATGGGCAGGATGAGGAGCTGGGACTTTCAGTACCACAAGGACCTTTAAATCCTGGAATTCTTATTTCCCTTGCTAATCAGCAGTATGATTCATAATGAGAAGGTCACAAGGCTGAAATCATGCAGGCACAACTAGAATCACATCAATGTCAAGGCTTTTTGTGAGGAAACAGGCCTTGCAAATTATCTTGAGCCTTTTCAATTGAGTTTTCTCAGTTGGCAAAACATTTGCAGCACCATGCTAGTGTCATTGGTAATTATGTCAGCCTGCCCATCAATCTTCCTGAAAAAGAAAAACACCCACCTTAAGACCTGTCAAGAACAACGGCTTGTATTCCATTCCCTGGGAAAGGAGTCCAAGGACCTCGGTGAGCAGCAAGGCTCACCAAAGGGAAGCAAGCATCTTTAGTTCTGTCAGCCTCCAAACTATGCATAGGGCAGATTGAGCTGTGTAAGGAATTTGTATTTATTAGCGGTTATCAACTGGATATGATTTTAAATCCCAGATGACATTTGGCAAATATCTGGAGACATTTTTGGTTGTTGCAACTGGGGAAAGGAGAATGCTCCTGGCACCTCGGGTGTAGAGGCCAGCGATCATGCTGAACATCCCACAAAGCATGGGACAGCTCTCACAAGAAAGAATTGTACGGCCCCAACTGTGACTAGTGGCATGGTGGAGAAAACATAGGGTAGGAAACACAAGAAGTATTTGGAAAGGAAAGCTCATTTAAATTTGGAACTAAAATAGCTGTTATGGGGCATACACATGCCAGAGCTTAGGGACAAAGAGATGAAAATAAAATTTTATAGAGAGGAGTAAAAGGTATGTATCTTCCAAATAACATGCAATGCCAGATGGAGCATGATTTTGAGCCATCAGTGGGAAGTAAGAAAAGACACAGTGATATGACCTGATCTGAGGGATGTATTCCTCCCAGAGGCGTTAAAGTTGCTAGACTGAGGCTGTAGTAAAGCAAATATTAACTCTAGTGCTATCTTTTTTCTATAGTACAGAATGTTGAGTGAGTAATGAAAATGTACACTTTGTTGGTTTTCATGGGATAACGGACTGATTTTTGATTAGTGAGCATTATTAGTCTTTGTCAACTAAGGCATAAAGATACAACAGATGGAGATGGACGCAGAGAAAGCTAGAGGAAGAAGGAGGGGAGACTTGCTAATGTCCTTATCTCAATCATGTCAAATCAAGAGATCTTACCTATATTTATAAAACAATCAGGAGAGCTTTGAGACCATTATTTAAGGCAATTATTTCACTAAAGTGATGAAAGTTTAACCATCAAAAGTTTTGAGTGAAAAGCGTGGTAGAAAATTATGTTAGTTAATTCTCCAATTTTGGGAACTGAAAGTTGAGACAAGGTATTGATAATCAAAAAAGAGTAGTAAAGATATAATTTAGCATGAGAAAGGAAACTTCAAGAGAATAAAAAAAATTAAGAAAGACTGTGGCTAAGACATGGGATGCTGGGTGGTGGGTGTATGGTGGCTGGTAGTCGGGGGTTAGAGAGGAGGTTATTGCTTTTTATCATAGGCTTTTCCATGCAATTTCTTTTTTCTTAACCATGTGCAAGTATTATTTTGTTAATTCATTATACAATTAATAAAAATTTGATAAATTTAGCTGTAAAGGTAGTAAACTTGGACCTTAATACCCTACAGGTTGTCTTCGATATCCCAGCTGTTATTCTTAGATAGCGTCTACAGCTATTCACAGTTAATACCTGCTTTATATAATAGCTGACTTTACAGTTAGCATTTATGCAGTGTTTCATATAGGGGAAATATTTTTTCACATCTATTATTTCTGTATATTTTTAACAACTCTGAGAAATTCGATTAGGGCACTTGGAAAATAGATCCTGAGATAGATTTGTGTTTCGGAAGTTGTTGGCAAGCACTAAAGACGAACACCCACCTGGGAATGAGGAAGTGGGACTGGGCAGGAGAATGTGGCAGTAACAATGAGATTCTCAGCCAGTTCTATGAGGAGTTTTTGATCTGAGAGGGCCTTTCAGAGTTGTCCCAGATAGAGACAAGAGGGCCTGGACTAAATGCTCCCATATTGACAAGAACTGCCTGGTGACTTGACCATGAGTAAGGAGGCATGGTTCAGCAGAAGACAGTTCTCCAGGAAAAGTCAGGTGAGACCTGCAAAACATTTATACTTCAACAGTTAGGCTAATCTATGCTTTATTCCTGAATGGCAGAATGTGACTATGAGTACAGCCACTAAAATTTCCATTTTATAGATGCATAAATGGAAGGCCCTTTTATGATTTTTAGTCATGCTGACCTCCCCTCACCAACACAGCATCTCAAAATGCACATGGTACCATCTGGCCATGTCTGTTTCTCTCTACTGCTTGCATAATCAGGCCATGCGCTTTCTTTCCTCTGTGCCTTTGAGCATGCTCTGCTTTCTATCTGAGATGCCATTTTCTCTTTTCTTCTGTAAGACTACCTGTAGATAATCCTTCAACAGTCCTAGGAGAAGCACCACTTAGCTTTGGTGTCTCCATTAGTCAATCTGTACAATGGCGTAAATTCCACTGTGAAAGATTTTATCAATCTGTAGCATAATTTTTTTAAAAAAATTTATTTTGGTCTTTCTCTCACTAGACTTTGAAGCCTCTAGAATTTGAGACTTTGCATTTTGACTATTTGTTTCCCAAGTACCAAATTCATTGCTTTACTTCTAGTTGGTGATCAATAAACACAAATTGAAAATTTCTTAAAAACAAGTGGAGGACTTGTTCTAAATTCCAAATCTAATCATTTCTGTTTTGTATTTCTAATTTTAAGGTCTCAGAAAAATCCTTGTGTCTTTGTTTCCAGGTTTGCCCTACCTATCTTACAGATCATGAATAAAAACAAACAAACAAACAAACAAACAAAATGCTATTCAGATAACAATGTACACACACTTTAGAAGCCAAGGTATAATGGACATATTATGTTTTTCTGTTATGATTGTGACACCACCAGTTATGAACTTGAGCTCAAGAAGGATCAGCTTTATCACTACGAAACTGGTTGGTTTCCAACCACAAGCTTACATTTACCTCTCTTGACCCATCTACATGACTCACCGAGCAGTGAGTTATGCCATTTTTCTAATAAGATGCCCAGTACCAAAACAAACACTGCAAATGAGTGTTTATTTTAAAATACAGTAACTATAAGCATCCAATAATTATGACTTTTCAGAATATCATCCCAGTCAATGAAAGGAATTTTCCCTTAAGGTTTCTTCTTGACATCTGATTCATGACCGAACTAAAACTTTAAGCAAGAGGAAAATATGCATCATTTCCCTTGCGTGTATCTCAGGATTTTTTTTTTTTTGATTTGTTTGTTTATTGAGGTTATCTGCCAGAACCCAGAAAAATACTTTCTTTCTGACACTTCACTAGAAGGAGAAACAATCCCTGGATTTTTCATAAATACATTTAAATAACTCTATGATTTTTTTTCTGCTATTAGAGGGATGTAGACCATCAATAAAGAAATTGGCATTCAAAATTTATTTTATGAAAAATATATAGATCTTCAAATGTGATGTCCTAACTTTATAGAGTATTAATACTAAATGGACGTTAGTATATAATCCTTGAAAACCTAAACTTTGACACCTTTCTTTTTCTAAATAAAATATAAAAATTATTTTCCACTTGAGAGTATTTGGAGAGATAGTACCTGGCTTGAAAATATCTTAAGTGATAGCTTTATAGTTCCTTTAAAGAGCTTTGTAGAAGTTTCTGTGCTTATCTGAAATTACAAAACTTTCTTTTAGAAAATTTATGTGTTAAAAGAAACAGGAAATAGATTTACAAAAGACATCAGACCTAGAGTAGAAAATAACCATGACTAACATGCTCATGATAATAGAAAAAAAGAAAGATGAAATATTTAATCAGAGAACTGGAATCTATAAAAAATAAACACAATCAAAGTCTACATGTGAAGAATAAAATAAAAAATTAAATCTCAATTGAGCAGATTTGCTTAGGCTAAAGAAAAGACTAAAAGAGTCATGAATTGGAAGATAGGTCAGTAAAAAATAAAAAACAAAAACAAGCCACCACCACCACAATAAAAACCCAGATAGCTTGAAGCCTGAAAGAAAAATATGGTAGAGAAAAGCAAATACTGATTTGTGGGTCATAGCGAAAGAATCTAACATAAAGAAATTGATAAATATTGATAGAAGGAGACTGTGGTAGAAATAAATTTAAAAAAGAAAATAGCCAAGTTCTTGCAAAACTTACAAAGGACATAAAACCATTTGTTCATAAAGGTCTACAAACTTCATGCAGTATCACTATAAAGAAAAAAATCACACCCAGATACATCATAGTAAATGTTTTGGCAATCAAAAAGAAAGGATAAATGAGAGAAAAAAGAAAGACATTTCTTTTAAAGGTGTATAGAACACACACACACACACATCCCTGTCAGATGGCCTCTCAACCAAAATGCCAGAAGCCAGAGAGCAATGGTATAATAGCTGCAATGTGTTATCAATAAACAGTAGAACATAGTGATTAATGCGCCAGGTTTTAGAGTTAAAGAATACTGCATTTGCATCCTAACTATATGGTCTCTAGCTGACTGATTGTCAATAAAGTTCTAACCTCTCTGAACGTAGAGTTGCACGTATATAACATGGGAAACATAATTATATATCTCTCTTAGAGTTACCATGGAGACTAAATGAGATAATAATACCTATAACATATTCAGTACACTACATCACATGTTTATTATATTTAGTTATTGTGGTAAAATAAATATAACATCTTATCATTTTTAACCATTTTTAAGTCTAAGATCTCTAGTCATGAACACTGACATACAGCCAATTTCCAGGACTTTTTTCATGTGCCTAAACTAAAACACCATCTTTCTTTTAAACACTAACTTTCCTTACTCCTCTCCTCATTCCCTGACAACCACACTACTCTGTCTCTACAAATTTGATTACTGAGAAACTTCCTTTATAACATCACATAACATTTAGCTTTTTATGACTGAATGATTTCACTTACTATAATGTCTTCAGGGTCCATCATTGTTATAGCATGTGTCGGAATTTCCTTCTCTTTTAAGGCTAACTAATATTTTATTGTATGTCTATAGCATATTTTGTTTATTCATTCATCCATCAAAGGACAGTTGGGTTGTTTCCACCTTTTGACTATTGTAAATAGTGCTGCTATGAATGCCGGTGTATAAATATCTGTGTGAGGCTATGCTTTGAATTCTTTTGGAGTATTTACCTACAAGTGGAATTGCTGGATGACACGAGAATTCTATGTGTAATTTTTGGAGGAATTGTTATTATTCTATTTTAAGTTATTACTTAAAAGTGCCATTATTTTTGTTGTTAGATGGAAAAGATCATGATGAAAACTATAAGGTTTGCCACATTACAATGGATTCTCAGCACCTGGCCTGAAGTATATGCCCAATAAATACTTGGTGAATGAATATGTATCATTGTAGGCCAGTAGCCTGGACACTGAATGTAAGGGTATAACATGGAAGTTCAAGTTCAAGCAATCATACAACTCTGTGGTCTGCCTTCTCGGCACTTCAGTTACTTAATTTTCTAAGCTTTACTGTTCATTCATGTGTAAAAACAAAGAGGAGAAAAGCCCTGTGGTGAGAAGCAAATGAGTAAATTTATTTGAAAACATGCTGAAGGGCTTAGAGAAAACTGTTTTTTTAGTCCATTTTTAACCAGTATTCATATGAAAACAGCTGTTTGAGTGTTTTTTCCCAAACACATGTACTGTGGTTTGACATTTTTTACACATTATTTTTGTAAAATATACTTTAAAATTACTTTTTTAATAAAAGTAATGAATCCTGGTTCCTATTACTTACACATGTAAGTGCTTCAAAGTATTCTTAGAAAACCAAAATATTATTTTTTGGTTACAAATTTTTCGAAACATTAATTAGTTGAACATACTGGGCAAAAATATACATAATACAATTTGAAAAATATATAAGAGGATGAATAACGAAGACAGATAATCCCTTGCAATGGCGTAAGTAGTATAAAATGCAACTTCTCTTCATTATTAGGTTTTTCTCTAATGTGGGTGCTGACAAAGTAAAAAATACTCTGCAGATCCTAGGCAGTTCTAGCACTCTTAGTTGTGGGTAAAAGAAATTTAATTTTAATGATTTTAGGAGACAATTTTAGGGGACAATTGTATGCAGATTCCAGGAACTCAAGTAACAGTTGGACAATAAAACTACAAGAGGTCAGGAATGAATTTGAACTTCAGAAACAATCGGAATCTACAATGTTTCCAGGTCAATGTCTGTGTTCCTCACCACTGCTTTTTTTGGGAAAACTGTCATCTTTATGTTCTTTCCGATTGATTTCTCTTTGTGAGGGACAGATGACTGCCAACAACGTTTTTCTTGGCTTTGCTTACTGGAGAAGGGTTGATTTTATTTTATTTCTTAATTAGTAGACATTTTTAGAGCAGGTTTAAGTTTATACAAAAATTAGCAGGAAATACAGTGTTCCCATTTACCCCCTCACCAGCTCACCCTCCTCATTGCCTTTATTAGCATCTTGCATTAAATGGTTCATATTAATTTTCATTAATTAATTGGTTACACGCAATCAGCCAGTATTGATATATTATTAATTAAACTTTATGATTTACATTTGTTTTCTCTTTATGTTGTATGTGGTCTGGGTTTTGACAAATGTATAATGACGTGTATCTACCATTAAAGAATCATACGGAATAGTTTCACTGTCTAAAAAATTCTCTGTGCCCCAACCACTCACTTCCCCCTTCCTTGTCCTTCCTGGAAAACTCCAGGCAATCACCTATTCTTCTTTCTTTCTTTCTTTTTTTACTGCTTTCATAATCTTGCTTTTTCCAGAATGTCATCTAGTTGGGATCATACAGTATGCAGCCTTTTCAGATGGGCTTCTTTCACTTAATATCAATTGAAGTTTTTCTCCATGTTTTTTTTTCATGGCTTGATAGCTCATTTCTTTTTATTGCTAAATAATATTCCATTGCACCACAGGATTTTTTCCCCCATTCACCTATTGGAGTACATCTTGTTTTTTCTAAATTTTGGCAATTATGAATAAAGCTGTGATAAACATGTGTGCAGGTTTTTGTGTGATTGTAAGTTTTCAACTGATTTTTTTTTTTCCTCAAATTTTGGGGAAGTATTCTGATTGGGCTCTCTAGGGTTAAGGTCTTATGCTGGGAATCACTGAGTGATTCACTGTTTTGTTTATGAAAAAGAATTCATTTAATTCATTTGTTGAGTCATGAGATAGAGCGACAGTTACTGCTCTGGCTATATGAATGAGGAACAATGGGCCAGTCTTAGGAGAAGGAAGAGATGGCACATATATACTTCCACCCCTTGTACATTTTATACATGGGATCCTCATAACGACTCATTTTAACACATGAGGAAAATCACTAAGGCATAGAGAATTTAAGTAATTAATTTAATTTTAAAAGTTTCTGGTGGGTGGAAGGTTGTGTCAAAGTGCATCCATTTCAAAATGCATAGTCATACTTCCAAACATACTATAATCCAGCATCACTTAATATATGGAATCTATCTTTCATATGGGATCTTTGCTGCTACCTGTCATCTTCAAAGACACAATTAGGTTTATTCAGGTAAGGACCACTACCTGGCAAGAATTTAGCTCAGCTGCTATCACCAAAGACCTCTTCATCATTACTGTTTTGAGAATCTTCTTTCTAATTATACAGATCTTAAAAGTTGATCAACCCGATCACTAGTGCAAAAACCTAGAGGTTTTGCTAACATAACTATTTTAAAACTGAAGAATAAAAAAAAAAAAGTCAAGCTTATGTAATTGTGTCTAACAATAGCAAATTAGAGATACTATTCTCTAATTAATCCATAATTAAGCTGATAATATTCACTTTTGGTGCTCAGAAATTCCAAAACTACAAAACTCACTATTCTAGCTTTCTAATTAAGTCACAAATACAAACAGCCTTAGATAACATGGAATTCAAAGTGTTGGGGAAGGGGGAGATGGAATCGCTAGCTAGAAAACCAAGGGCAAGGGATGTTGGCCAAAGCAGTGGCTTAGGCTGGATTAATCTCAGTGTGACAACCCACCTCAATGCTATTTAATATTCTTTATCAGGCCTGAAAAATAATCTCTGTTATGTACCCCATCAATACAGGTTTCATGACTGGTACTCTGACACCATTATTTCCGTGCTATGTACCACACTGTATTTTTACTCTTCACACTTTGCCCACCCAACCCACCTCCCATTTCCTATGTAAAATTTTTAATCGCTCTATTTAACAACGTTTAAATAGCTTATTCAGTGTGATCATTTAGTTTACTTTAAAAGACTGTGAAATATGTTCATGTTGGATGTTTTATGAAGTTCAACTTCCTATTCCTAATATCCAGAGGTTGCTCAGATATCTTATTATTTTCTGGCAATCTTGATGATTGGGTATTATACAAATAGCAAAGATAAGGAACATAATTTTTAGAAAACAGAGAAGTGGAAAGTTTTCTGATGTCCTAATGCTAAGTAATAATAATGTATAAAAATAATTTATAAAACATAATTTATAAAACCCCAAATATGGATTATTTCTACTATTAAATTTATCTCTAAAGGTGGAATGTTATAGAAAAAAATTTAAAAATTGTTGAAACAATATTTTACACAATTACTTATAACTCCATAATTTTAACTACAGTATATTGAGTAAAAGCTACTCAATATTTTTAGCCTATTCGAGTCACTTTATATTTCTAGGATATGCAAGTAGCCCAGAGGAATTTTTAGTTTCATTATTTATAGTTCACAAATGTAAATGGAGGATTAGTCAAAGAAAAACAGCTTCCAGGGAGAAAGACATTCTAGACAAATCAGAACAGGAGCCTCCTCCAAAATCCCAGGCCCCAAGGCACAGCCTCCAGTAACACTACACCTGGAGCCACAAAGAGAGCCAGGTGTTGAGGCAAGTCACCTGTCCTGCAGCCAGTGCTCAACTCTGCAATGAGCTTCTAAAGAGAAGTATTTTAAGAGGAGAGATAAGTTGAATTTTTTTAAAAAAATATTATTATTGGTCAGCAACAATGGGATATTGTGATTGGAAGTTCAGAATACTGACAAGAAAGAACAAAATTATATGCTTACTCAATCTATTTCTGTATATGGGGTTTCCTCATCTGTTAATTATCGTGCTCACCTTTGCTAGGACTTCATTTTTCCTGGCTGCATTCTGGGAAGCCTTCATAGTTTCATAAAAGAGTATGTTGTGGCAGAATTAGTGAAAAGAAAAAAGAAACCAAACACAACAGGAACAAATCCTTTATGATCAATGTTTCTCAGTGAAATCATGTGGCTAAATTTATACCAAAATGTTCTTTATTACACAAGGTTTCTTGGCATTGTGAATTCAAGGACACAAAAGTGTCTAGGTCTTTGGGGCCACCTCTGCTATTATTGATTTAAAGAATTAGTGGGAATCTATATTCTGTAATATAATGTATTCTCTTGACTTTGCCTCAGCCTCTCTACACTTTGCAGGAAAGAAGATCTCAGATTGCCTGCACTGGAGCTACCAGAAGGCAAAGCAATGGTGTCACACAATTTGTGGCTTAAAAATGTCTGGGAACTTACTTAAACTCAAACTCCTTCTTTATCAATTAGAGAGAATATATCATCTTTATGCAGTATGGTCATATGAACAATCCTATGAGATAGGTGTCAATGCTGTCTCTATCTTATAGATGAAGAAATCAAATGTCGGAGAACACAGCCAATTAGCTAAGTTACCACAGCCAGTAATTAATTGATGAGGAGCCAAAAAATAAACCCCACACTTAAAACTCAGTCCATCCTATTGCCATGACTTTATGCTGTCACTCAGCTCATTCTGTGTTCACAGGTTTTCTCTCAGTAGTATTCAAATCTCCACTGATGATATCTAAGAAAGTGTAAGATTCTATATATATTATAGATAATCATGTGTATATTATATATATGATTGTATATGTTATATATACACATATCTACATATTTAAAATTCACAGAACTTAACATTTTGAAAAGCTTAGCGCACAGCTAGATTCTTAAACATATGCAAATTATCATTCAGTTGATTATGCAATCCATCCAGAAAGTGGTAGTTATACCATACCTTATAATTAATATCAGACTGCCTACACAGAATAAAATTATCTACGTTTGTACTTTGACTAATTTTCATTGCATTGCTGTCGCTAAGGAATTTAAATCACTCCAACAGTAAGTTTGTATTGCAAGAGGTTGATGAAAACATCTGGTCTTTGAAGTGGTTTCATTGGACTTGGGGAAAATCAATATTAAAATATCCTAAAATAATATTTTCAGTGCTGTAATGACAAAAATAACTCCTATGACACTGATATATTTGTTTCTGTAATTCACTGGATAATTTTGATGAATACACTATTTTGTAAGTTCCTTCACATCATCATATGATGGATAAAAAGTTATAAAAATATTCTTAAACCCCATAAAATAAAGCAAAAAAAAAAAAAAAAAAGGCTTGCTGTTAGATTCAAAGAATGCCTTTGAGGTAAAGTTTAAAAAATTAAAACAAGCCTATTTTTTTCTCACTCTGTCCTGGTATCATAGTAGCACTTGAACTTGAGTTTTGAGCTTGGTGGGCACTGGGACCTGTTTTTCACAGGAACTATCAGCACCCTTTTCATGACAATTAAAACCCTTCAAAGAAAGTTTTAAAAATATAATAAAAAAAAAATTTATTGTGAGGTAAAAGGGGACCTTGAAGAATCCCAAACCTTAATGAAGTGGATAAAGTTTACATCTAATTCGTTATAAAACAAAAACATTCCATTCTCTCAGAATTAGTTTATTCTCGGCGACATCCTTAGAAATCAGTGGTTGACAGTAGTTGGCAATAACAATTATTGATACACAGAATTTATGTACTGAGTGTCTGAGAGGTTCCACATATTACAGACTGTGTGATCTTTTCATAAATTATCCACCCTTTTGTATTAAACTGAATAAAAGGCATCCCAAGATACCACTTCCTGATTTGGAGAAACTATAATTGTTACTTCATAAGGAAAAAGGATCTCTACAAATATGCTGATGAAGTGAAGGATTCGGAGAGATGGGAGTGTATCCTGGATTCTCCCTGTGGGCAGTAAATGTAGTCGCAAGTGTCCTTTTGAGAGAAAAGCAGAGGGAGATTCCATACAGAGAGGAGAGAATACAGTCACCAAGAAGGTCACACAAAGACTGAGGCAGAATGATGAGAGAATAAAGGTCTATTGTTTTAAACCAAACCCACTTAGTTCCCAGCTGTTTGTTGTAGCAGCCAAGAGCAACTAACATACCTGTCTTTCCTTTGATTTCTTCAAGCTGTAAATCAAGGGTAATAGAATTTATTGCATAGACTCGTTAGGAGAATTAAGGAGTTGATCCGTGTAATGAATGCGGAATTGTGCCCTGCACTTAGTAAGCACAATGTAATGCTCATGGGATCATCTCCTGTATTGTATATATAATCTATATTTTAGCTGCACCTGTATCACACCTATACTTACCTATAGCATCTACTTATACTATTTGGTATTCTAAATTATTATTTATTTTTGTTCTACATTTCTAGGTACTATTATGAATAAAAATAAGTAAACTATAAAACCTAAAAAATATATATATTTCCTCCAAATGTCATTAAACAAAAATTCCCCAAATCCTGAAGTTTACATTATTCAAAGCATTTTTCTATTAATTGTTCTATGTATAATACTATGAAATAAGAAATAGCATGACACAAATTTGCTTTTATATTTGGCAGTAAAAAGCTGGGAAGGACAAAATAAAATCCTAAGCATGATATTTTTCTCTGTGATTTATGGCCTAATTTTAACTTTTTTTTTTTTTAAAGATAGCTGTCTTTAGTAGCATTTACTCCCCAATTAAAAAAAAAAAAACATTTAACTATAGAATACGGTATATGGTATAAAAGAAATAATTTTCTGGAAGAAAGGATTTTCATTATTACTTTTACCTTGGAGCACAGAGAATTGGGGCAAATATCTGAATTAAATGATAGGAAGAGGCTTTTCTTCTTTGTCCTTCTCCTCTGACAAACTTTGGCCTTGGGGGTTAACTTTTTTGGAATTTAGATTTTTTATTTCATAACATCCATCAAACTTTACCAGATGACTCCTTCTTTTTATCAGCCAATACTGACCATCTTCCTCCCCAACTTCTGAACTCACAGAACACCTAGCAGAGTACCTGGCATATTGGCATGTTCACACACACACACACACAGCTGCTTTTTTGTCAGGGAAAGTGCTTAAGCAAATGAATAAGTAGATTAGATAAAATAATTCTTATATTCCCTGTGAATTCCGGCTCTCTTAGATTCTTAATCATTTTAGATCTTTTGTAGTTTCCACTGGTTTTCTCTACGTGGTCATTAGTGTCTTCAGGACTATCCTACACAGAAGAGATGGTGAGGGGAATTAATATGTTACAAAGATAATTATTGGCATTTTGCAAAATAAATAAATAAATAAATATTTTGAGAATACTTAGGCTAAAGGCACTGGCTTGTTTGCTTTGTGGACTGTATTAACCCTAATTTCCTGAAATTTCAGGGGAAGCATGAATGATAATGGCCAATTGACAATGAAGACAGACAAAACACGTCTAAGAACTCTGGAGCTGTAGTGGCTAGAAAGCCTAAGACCTTTTTGTGAGTTACTCTCTTTTTTCAGAGTGCAGATTAATTGCCAACAGGCTAATCTTTTGCAGGTCACGTGTCTGTAGTTATAATCACCTGTTTACTTGACTGTCTCCAGGGAGATCCTGCTAGGGTAGTGATGAGAATCACTGGGCCTTTCCTAGGATTGAGAAGATAACCAATAATGAACAGGCTCACAGCAGCTTCTGGAATATATAAACAAGTGAAGAGCTTACTACAGTCTAATATTAAGGAGTGTTCTTTCTAGAGAATTTGTGGGGTGGGGGGAGGCAACGCGGAAGTTATGTTTATGTGGAGTAACTTTATTACTAATACCTTTCACAACTGTTTTTGTTTGTTTTTCTGTAGAAATAAATCCTGCCCATATAGTTATATTGATTCCTGAGACCTTAACAAGCAGTGGTCCTAATATAGCATTGGTTTTTATAAAAGACTGTGGAAAAGAGGATCATATATTCCTGTGTAGATTCAAAATACCCTGTCAAAAAATAGAGTGACATTTCCCATCAAAATAGAATCTTCTGGCCTGAGTATTGATTATGGGCTTGTGATGGGATGGTGCTCTAAAAAGATGGACACTCCGAGCTAATGCTGATAAAAGCAAGCTCCAATGTGACTCAGAATGTGTATTTCAGCAGGAGAAAGCTCTGCAAACTGAGGCTGAGATCTTGCATCCAAGAAGGAATATGCCATACAGTCCAAAATGGAGTTAAAAATTTAAAGTCAGTGTCATAAAATTAGAAAAACAAAGGACATACAAATGTGTATAATTTTGTCATCCATCCAAACATCATTTACCACGAGAAAGCAATGCAGCAGAGTACAAAGTACCTGGAGTTCAGCAGAAGACAGTTTTACAGCCTTATCTAGTTATGTGACATTGGGTATATTGGTCTCACTTATCAGTATCGGCTGTTTTCCTATCTACAAATGTCTACAAATATTTATATATCAGGATTGTTTTAAGAATTATATACAGTAATATATAATATAAATAAACAGGTTTGGAAATACCTGGCATATATTAATTACTCAGTGAAGCTCATTATTCTAGGTTTTATAGTTTGCTATGCTTTTCTTTTTGTCACCATGCCTACAGACTGTTCAGTATATTGTAGTTATAGTTAATAGTTAATATATGTCCTTGATTTCTTTACATTGTTATTTGTTTTTCATTTATCATTTTCTGATAGACATTAGGTTGTTTTCTGTTCTTGTTGACATACTCATACAAATTATCATTTTTAACCATTTTAAATACTGTCTCTGGTGAACACGGCCCCTTGATGGACATGTAGGCTGTGTGAAGCAGGTCTTTAGAAGTGACGTCTTGACTAAGGGGCACTCAGCCTTGACTAGAAATAGCTGTTTGTTATTTCCATCTGCACTTGATGAGGAAGTTGTGGCTTCTCCTTCCACTGATGTGGATTTCGCCCTCATTATCCGTGCCTCTAACCTGCGGCCTTGATTACTATAATACTCTTGACTTTGGGCTACTTTTGAGCTTCGGCTGGTGAGGAATGCAGCAATCTGTTTGCTTGCGGGTAGCCACCGCAGGAAGCACATCGTACCAGGGTTCCATCATAAAGTGCAATGGGGCTGTACCTTAATGAAGCCGCAGCAAGGCTGAGTGTATCTGAGGAATCACTTGAATATTTAATAAGTCTAAATGGAAGGGAGGTTTGTGTTTTTCTTTTTTTCCTTCTTGAGCTGTTTTCCTCTCCGTTGTTGAACAAAAGACACTTAATGAAAACAGTTGAATTTTATCATTTCCAACACCATAGGCTTTATACAGCAGAAAACAGGTTCACAGCAGGGGTTAAAGGCCCATTTCCAAGCTCTGGGCAAATGGTCGTTAAGAAGTCAAAGATACAGGTCTTCAAGTGATGATGCCATCTTCATGGAGAGTGAAGCAAAACAACAAAAAAAATAGTGTCCAGTGGTCCAGTGGTGGGAGGAGGGGAGTTAACTCACTATAGAAACAGGCAAAAAAAAAAAAAATGCAAAAGCCATGTCCCAACATTATCAGAGGCATCTGGTACGCAAGACACGAGAAAAAAATATTCATGGTGATATTTATATAAAGGAAAGAATAAACAATTACCTTACTTCAGGCTATCTACCCATACATGGAATACGTATATATAATATATATAATTTATCAGTTTCTATACAATACACACACACAAACAAAATATATATTATTTCTCATAATTGACACCCAATTTCTTCTTTTTTAAGATGTGTCCTTCTCTATCTTTATGTTATCCAAGTACTTTATTTATTTGGAAACATCTCACCAGATCTTATTTCCTAACTGGATCTTCTTTTCTCACACAATGGAATCATCTTGGCTCCATTGGTCCCCTAGTTTCCACAAATCTTTTTGTAGTCAGTGATGCTCTGTCATTACTGGTGACTAGAACTGACCGAAACATATGGATTGGATGCACCCCCCAGTTTATTAACTCTCAAGTTGCAGGGGCAATTTTTACTGAGTCAAGTTTAGTACACGTTCAAAAACCCGTGAGCAGATAATTATAGTTATGCACAGCCTGTTTTCCTGAAGACTGATAGAAAATGTTGGACATGGAGGTTTCAGATTAAATTCCTAGCTCAGCCACTGGTTGGCTATAAAGCTGAGGCCTGGAGGCTGAATTTCATGGTGGCTAAACAATGGTTTTGGTGTTGGATTTACCACGAACTCAGGTTTCTCTGCTCACTCGCTGTGGCACTTGGAACATGTTACATAACTAAATCTCAATTTTCTTGTCATTACAGTGATGATATTAATTGTATCTATCTCAGAGGTTTGTTGTACCTATTCAATAACTTAATTTCATTCACGAGGCTACACTCAGCAGGCGATCATTTTAGTTACTCTTGTTCTTATTGTGTGCAAAACAAGAAGAGTGTAATTATCTTCCTTTTAGGCCTCTGCCGTGTCCATACTGGACTTAGGAAAAGAAAATCAGGTTTGCTGTTTGAAATTGTTTGAGCGATTAAGGTCATGAAGTCATTAATTTTCATTCATTCATTCATTCAACCAGTGGTTACTGGATTACTGACTACCTGCCATGGGCAGAACACTATGCAAAACACTGATGATCTAAGAAGAATAAGGCGGTGTCTGTAGGAAGCAGGTGTGTAGGGAAGATTCTACATCAGAGATGAGCACGAATTATAATAATGGATTTTGATGAAGGACTGTACCTAACTTGGTATTGGGAGTGAGTGAGAAAGCCTGTGAGGAAGTCTTAAAAAGAAGGTGGAAACTCATTTAAATTTTAGGTGAAAAAGATAAGTTATTACTGAAAGAGGCATTGCTGGTTAACTAATCTACATAATTTATTTTAATGAATTGGGGCTGAGAGAGCCTATGTGACACACCAAGGAGCCAAAGAACTGGGAAACCAGAGCTTCTTCCTCAGCCCTAGAGCTTTTGCATAAAGTCATGTTTCCCAAGCCACATGCTGTGCTGTTGTCCTTATGACTCAGGTTAGGAATTGGGCCATGACCTTCAAACTCACATACTGGAAAACAAGGCCACTAAGTCAGGGAGCCAGCCCATCTGGGGAATGTTAGAAACCCTATAATTTCTACCCATCCCTATAGCAATATTTCCCTTTCATTTGATAGAAAGGTGGCAATTAAAATAAAGTGCAATGCACCGAACAAGAAGAGGGCAAAGGCAAACCATGAGAGACTCCCAGCGGAAAGGAGAGAAAGCATATGGTCAAAGTAATTAGCTTCTCTCTATTAAGTACAGGCACGTAATTGAGAGTTGCACATATGAATCTGTGTATTTCTGACTTTTTATAAGAAACTCACCTAATAGATGGCCCTGACTTATATAGGTCATTGTCCAACCCTACTCTAACTCGGACAATTTTTCAGCTTTGCTTTATACCAAGCCCATCACTTAATCTCCTCCCAAATCAACTGGGCATAATTCTTAAGGTAAAATTAATTTCTTTCTTTAACGATAAGTCCAATGTGTGTTTTTTTTTTCCCTCATCACCAAGCAATTCTCCAATTTTCAGCAGACACTGACTGGGTGTCCCACAAGTTTAATTTACGTCTGGTTATACCTACCTGGATATAGTGTCAGATTCTATAGGTTAAGGCCTTAGTTCTACAAGACTGCCCCCACTTCAGATGACACTCGACTTTTCCCTCTGATGACTGGCTATAAATTGGAGGTTCCCATGACCCCCTCCTTGGAATCCATTAATTTCCTAGAGCAGCTTACAGAACTAAGAAAACCAGTTTGTTTATTACATTACTGGTTTGTTACAAAGGATATTAAAGGATACCAATGAGCAGCCAGAAGAAGAGATTCATAGGGTGAGTTTGGAAGGGTCCTAAACACAAAAGCTTCCTTCCTTGTGGGTTTGGGGTGCGCCACCTTCCTGGCATGTGGAATGCATTCTGGCTCACCAACATTAAAGCTTATCAAATACTGATGTTCAAGGCTTTTTATAAAGCTAATGCAGCTCTCCCCACCTTCCCCTTCCCAGAGCTTGGTGGGCGGGGCTGAAAGTCTCAACCTTCTGACCCCTTGGTCTTCCTGGTGACTAGCCCCTTCCAGAGGCTATCCATGGACACCACCTCATTAGCATAAACTCAGAAGGAGCATCTAATGAACAGCAAAAGATACTCCTATCACTTTGGAAATTCCAATGGTTTGAGGAGATTTGTGCCAGGATCAACTATATTTGTTATTATAAGAAATTTGATTTAAAATGTTTATCGATTTTGCCAAGTTCAGAGAAGATAACCTCCTTATTTCCAATTAAGTACACTGAAACTATGTTTTGGGGTATTTTTTAATCAAATGTTTTATCTGTTATTAGGGTTATGAGCAACATAGCACATTGTGCATGTATGGATGGAGAGTAGGTTATAACATCACTTTATTCTAAGAAATCCCAACCCTTTAATGAGATATTCCGATCAAACTTACACTGAAAAGAACAAGAAGAAAAAGCCTACTCTCCAATGGTTTGACTCTCTTAGGTAGGTAAGAATTAGGATATAATTATGCATGCTCAGGACTATACAGACTGATGTGAATTATGGGTTGCCCCAATGTTATAAAAATTTAGTGACGCTTTGTCTTTCCTTGTCAATTAAGTAAACTTCTGGCCTTCTGACTAAAGTTTGATTTATGTTTCTTTCCTTTTTCTTTTTACAAAAGTGAGAAATTACAGAGGTATCTTAATGTTTCGAAAGATTAATTGTCCATAACGCCAATTCAGTTTGCCTGAAGTCTGAACAGCTGTAATTATGCTTCCCTTCCCTGGTGAATATACCTAAGAAAATATTTCTAGGTTACAAGTTCCATCATGTTACATTTAAGAGTCCAAATTAAATACTAGGAAACCTGCTTATTTCACTCTTTTCCTGTATGTTTCCTACTGTTCATATTCAAATTTCAAAGACTTAGTAAATTTTCCCAAATGCTGGGTTGCCAACATTTAATATATTTTTTTTGTAACATCTTTGAAAAGTGATAAGAAAGTTTTTTTTTTTTCTGTCATGGTAATTATTTTTTGATTAATATCTTCCTTTCCAATTGCATGCCGTCAGCTAATAAAAGGACACAGGGAAAAGTAAGATAAATTTGAATTTCAATTTATCCTTTTAATCATAGCCTTTGAACTGACCTCAGTAATACGTTATCTGAGGATATTCATTTCTTCACAAAAACTGTAATATCGTAATCATCCTAAGGTAGCACATTTGAAAATGCAAGCTCAAAGTCAATGCTAGAATTTTCTTGCCAACTCATTAGTGAGTACTTTAAATATTCACATAGATATTACTCTCTACTTGATGAAATTATTTTTTAATTAAGTATTTTTTTTTAATCAGAAAATGGTCTTGGGGATTCATAGCATTTTTAAAAACTTTATTCTAATGTCCTTAGACATGGAGAGAAAATGCCAAAACAGTATGCATTCAGTTCCAGAGGCAGCCAGGCTCAAAATGTACTTCAAAAGTTTTCAAGAGTTTTGCTACAAAATGTCTTAAAACTCCATTCCTCTGGAGGCCAAAGTGGGCTCCAAAGTGGGCTCCTTTTAGTTCTGCAGCTACAAGAGGAAGAAGAAAGGGATTGAAAAGGGCAGGACAGTTGAAGACTTCAGAATGTTAATAGCTTTATAGATACCAGAATTAGGCATTATCTAGAACAAGCTGAAAAGTTTAAAGATACTTTAGAGATTAATACAGAAAAGTTAAGAGATGAGAGGTCTCAGCATTAATGGGAGACAATCTCAGAGAAAAGTGCATGTCAGAGTCAAAAGACAGCGTTTAGATTCCAGTTTTTCATTTATTGTGACTTTAAGCAAGTTACTCCAACTCTCTGAACCTCATTTGTCTTATTTCTTTACAATGAACATAATGATTTTGTAGTAAGTATTTATAGGGTAATTTTCAGCCCACAATGACACCATTTCTGCTAGAACTACCCATGCTACCTCCCCCCAAATTAACCGTAGAGCTTGGTACCTGTGTCTGTAGGATTTGATCTTGTCTTCCCTGGAAATATAGAGTGTATCCCCTGTCCCAAACGAAGCCAATCTACTTTTATTTCTAAGAGGTTAGTCTAAAGCACTAAACCACTTAACAGTCTGGCTTGACGGTTGAACTGAGAAGGAATCAGGCAGCTATCTTTTTGCACATGTACAGGAAAGCAGAGAAAACCATTTAAAGAGAGAAATAAATCAAGTAGACCTTCAGTAAGAGGTGGTTTTAAGAAACCCAGAGAGACTAGAATAGAGGAGGCTTGGGTGCTGGGTGATTTTCTGTATCTTAGTTGCAAACATTTGTGTGTGTGTGTGTGTGTGTGTGTCTGTGTGTCTGCGTGTGTGGCTGCCCTTGAGTTTCATGACACATGACTGGTTCATGTAATAAATTCTACTTTGATCCCTAGTTAGCTCAAAGCGATCTTGTTACTCAGCAAACAGAAGAATTTTAACTAAGAAAAATACCGACTTCATAATGTATCTGTGATACTTAAATTACATAATTACGAAGTAATAGGCAATGCAACGTTTAATGTAGAGTTTGAATAGCTACACATATTTCAAATGCCTACTAGGACAAGATGATTATATGTTATCTAGATCATTCCACCTAACACATCGCCAGATTGAATGCGCAGAGCCCTGCTTTACAGATGAGAAAACTAAGGTTTGAATAGATTTATTGACTTGTCCATAGCCATAAATTCATTTATTTATTCAAAACATTTATATGCTGCCAATGAAAGAAATATATATATCACTCAAAAAGGAGACAGAAATCACCCCTGCCCTCATACTTTCATTGAGAAACGAGAAAAAGTAAGTTTTAAATAAGAACCTATACCACTCCCAAACTTAAGTCCTCTTCAGGTATTAAAAAAAATTCCTTTTTTTTCTATGAAGAGCACAATTCTCTTGAATTCCGGGCTTTCTGTATCAATAATACATCACAAGACATTTCAATTATTTACTTAATTTTAGAAAGTTTGCTTGGTTGTTTTTCTGGGCTGAAAGTTATATGACCAATATTAGAGTTGATTTTTCTCTACTCCAGATAACTTTTAAGAAAGAAATCCTTTGCATGTCTGTTGTATTAATAAATGCTGTTATTAATTGAATTATCCCTAGGTGTCAGACATTGGTTTATACACTGCACACGCAGTTTCTATTTAATTCTCTTAAATATATCTGTGTGATATTTTTTCAATTTCCTATGTTTCAGTAAGGGAAACGACATGGCAGAGGGCATATGGCTCATCAGTATCAGAGAGTTAGACCCAGGTGATGTGATAGTGAAACCCACTCTCTTAATCATTACTCCATTTCCTCTTGAAAAAAAAAATAACACAATGATAATAAATAAATAACAGTTATTGTATGCTGAAAGCTTATTACTGAGTTTGGCCTAGTCTTATATCAGTGTTCTAGTACTATAACAGAACTAAAGTTCTGTCCCCAAAAATTGTTTTCAAAGGTTGTACATATAACAAAATTTATTTTCAACTTTGTCACTCCTCCATGATTGCAAGCTATATTTGATACATTTAAGTCCTATTGAAATGGCACCTTAATTTTAGGCAAATATGACTTCCTATCCCTGACCAAAAAAAAAAAAAAAATGAAAATGGGTCTTAATGAAATTCCAGAATACCGATTAGATAAAACCCCAACATATTTTAAACTAAAAGGTTATCCCTGAATTTTAAACAGTAAATTTCATTTGCCCCTTGGTATGATATTTCCCAGTCCACTATGGTAGACAGATGGCCCTGATATCTATGTCTAGCTTCATGTCCCAGGTGATGTAGGTCAAATTTTATAACCTCTCCAGGCCTCTAATTCCATCATCTCTAAATTAGTGGGAGTTAATAGAAAGAGTTAATATATAACGTTTCACTTCTTATCATGATTCTTCTGTTCATTCACATTGCCTTTCTGTAGCACTGGGTTCTCAAAGTTTTTGAGCTCTAGTAGAGTCAGAGATAAAAAGTGGCAGGATTCACAATAAGGCACAGTCGAGAGGAGTGCATGTATAATAGCAAGACGTTTGCAGTAGATTTGCATTTTATTTCAGGTATGGGAATTGCTGTAACAAAGAAACTCCAAAATGTGTACCGGCCCAAACACAATAGAAGTTTGCTTCTTACTCGGTCTCATAACAGTCTGAGGCAAGCGAACACGTTGGTGGGATTGCATCTCCCATGCAGTCATCCAGTGACCTGGCCCGGTGAACTTTATTTCAATTCTAGATGAAATGGAGAAGTGTAGAGTGTCACCACATCACATGTTCATAGGGTCTGGACTGAAAATGTCACCCATTGCTTCTTACTCACTTTCTGCTGTCTAGGTTTCATTTCATCTAGCCAAATCTAACTAAAACGAAACCTGGACTTGTAGTTTCTCTGTGTCCTTGGGGAAACATGAAAATATGAATTTTGGTGACCCACTGTCAGTCTTTCCATGATATCTAAAATACCTTTCAATTGTAATATTCATCTTGGTTCCCATTTAACACACGCTCATTTATCAGTTACATTACAGATTCAAATCACTGCTCCGCTTGGTGAATTTGACGATTGGTTTCTCTGTCTCTAAAATGGCAGTAAATACTGGTAAAGTGACAAATCATTTAACTCATTGGGTAAGCATAAGACATTAATAGGCCTTGGGTAAATATTTTAATATTGATGTTAATTTGGTTAGGTTTGCTCTAATAAAATAGTTTCATTGGAATATACACTTCAGGGTACAGGATCCTTCTCTCTCTTGTTTGTTGTATACTGACCTAGCAACTACGACAGTGCTTGGCACACAGGAGCTGAGGACTATTCACTGAATGAATGAACACTTAGATGGTAGAACTATTATCATATGTAATAAGTTCATGGGAAGTTCACTTTAATATCTACAAATCACCAAACAGACATATAGTGTTATTAATATCAATGCACTAGAAAATCTCTAACCCTCCTATTTCCATTACTGTTCTTCATTCCACCACTGGTATGTCTATGAGACAATTTGTCATGAATGAAAAATAGTTGAGGGCCAACAATGTGACGAATAATAATCATGAGCACTGAAGAGTAAGTAAGGTGACTATACATCCCAGGGTGCTTGTGACTGTCACAACTTCTGTCAGTTCATTCAGGATTTCATCTGGTTATTGACTCATTCATTCTTAGAAGAACCTTTGTTTGGATAATAAATTATGTGATTACTTTAGTAACATGATTTTTGTTCATTCTTGTTTTTACTTTTGAATGATAATAAGTTTGAATCATTCCTGATTTCTGTTGGGCAGGTCTAATTTTAGTAAATCTTATAGGTCTATGATAATTTGAATGGCTGCTTCAAATATAAAAGCGTTCTATAAATCCTGCCTTGTTTTATAAAATTTTGTGTTATTTTAAAGCATTTGTTAATTGGATAAATCCATTCCTCTAGTTAAGAAGCAAAGTAAAATTCATTAGAATATAGCAAGGAGCAGGACTTTAAAATTTATTTAATAGCTTTCCCAAGCATAATTGTATCTGGTAGCTACTACAGCTGAAATATTATACACAATCCGTGATAACCAATGAATTGGCAATAAACATCTCAAGCATAATTGGGTATAACCAGTAATAACTATGATTTGGAAATAAAATTGCCAAGCATAATTGAGAATCACTAATAACTAATGAGTTTGCAATAGGCACAAATGTTATCTGGTGGCAGCTAACAATGAATGTCACAGCTGACGTTCCAAACAATTCATAACTCCAACGTTTTAGGTCAGATGGTATAATTCTTAACTGAAGAGTTTCTAGTTTGGGTAAATGCTTTATGGCAAATTTTTAAAGATAATAAAAATCTTCACATTGCAATGACTCCAGAAATAGTTTTTTTGATTGTTTGTTTGTTGTTTTCATTTTTGTTTTTGTTTTTTAACGAGTAGGATTACTTCTAGCTTAGGATCTAGTACTTCAGGCAATGGAAAATCAATGATCTATCCTTTGTCCTTCACCATACAAAAACTATATCTCTACCATTTTTATTACTCCATCTCTTCTCCCTACTACTATTCAAGTTTAGGAATTCTATGACTCTACAATTCACAGATTCACCTACAATCACCCTATTTTGTTTTCCTTGCACACTTAGGCCTTTATATCTCCCCAGCTGTCAGCACTCTCTCCTCTCCTGGCCCTTTGCCTAAAGACCTAGTAGCCTCGGCACTTTATTTTAAGAGAAAAAAAAAAGTTCTTTAAACACATTAATAGCTATTATTTATCAGACATATTGCCAAGTGTTTTCATGCACACTGTCTTATTTGTTTGCTGTTATAATCTTTTGAGAGAGTTATTGTGTTTTGCAGCTTGAGGTATACACATCTGGTCCTTTCCAAAAGCGTAAACATCCTCCAGGCCAGTGACCATATGTTTACTCTGCAATACATCTTAGCATATGGTAGGTGCTTAATAAATAACTATTGATCAAAAATCTTAAATCAGGAGTATATACATACATGATTTATTAGGTATCTATTACTGCAGAACAAGATTTACCCTAATCTTAGTGGCTGAAAACAGCATGTATGTAGTATCCCTCAGTCTCCGCGGGTTCGGAATTCTTGCTGGCCTTAGCAGGATCCTCTGCCTCCGTTCTCACAAAGCTGTAATCCACGTGTTTGCTAGGGCTGCAGTCTGGTCTCAGCTTGACTGAGGAATGATTTACTTCTCCAGGCTCAGTGGTTATTAGCAACATTCTGTCCCCAGGAGATTGCTGAACTGAGGGGCTCCCTTCCCTGCTGTCTGCTCACCAGTGGCCTCCATCAGTGTCTTGCCATGTGAGCCTTCTCCAAATGGTCACTTGATTCCTCAGAGCCAGAAGGATTGGGGTTACAACTTGTACAATTGTAATCACTTACATGTAATTACATATATCTCACCGTTGCTGTGTTCTATTGGTTGGAACAGTGGTCTCCAACCTTTCTGGTACCAGAGACTGGTGCTCCTGTGAGAATCTAAGGCCCAATGATCTAAGGCGGAGCTGAGGTGGTGGTGATAGCGCTGGAGAGAGGATGCAAATATAGATGAAGCTTTGCTCACTCACCCACCACTCACATCCTGCTCCACGGACCAGTGCAGATCCGTGGCCTGCAGGTTGGGGACACCTAATTACAAGCAAGTCACAAGCTAGGTATCCACTCAAGGGAAGGGGATTATTTATGGGTATAGCTACCAGAAGGTGGGGATATAAAAGTCACCTCAGAGTTTCCACATATTTGTCCAGCACATTTTTGAAAAGGAAACTTGTTTGATAACAACATAATGTTTATCAGAAAGTCCACATTGATAATATGAGCAAGAGGAAGTTTTAAAATCTGATTGGTGCAAATTTAATATATGGTTAATTAGAGTTGAGGGTTGGGGGCTGTCCGTGAGGTTGTTTGCTCTGCAGAAATTGGCTATTTTCTCTCTATACCCCTTTCACAGCCTCTAGAGATACCATCAAAATATATATACAACTTATATAACTGCATCTAGAAATTATTTATTTGATGTACTCTCTTCAGCCACATTTTATTTTTACCTTTCCTTTTAAAAGCATTTTTGGCAACATCAATTCACCTGCCCTGCAAGCTCCAGAGCATGTAGAAATCTAGATGCTGAATTTATTTTAAGTAATAACAGGATAGGTTCAAAGGAGTACCTGTCACTGAGTAGAATTCAAATTATTGTGCCTTAATCTTTATAAGAATTCTCAACTGCCTTCATATTTTAAATTCCAGCTGATGGAAATTTCTTGTGGAGCAATATTAAAAAATCATAAAATAACACGTGCACACAAATTCTCATTTATAGTCCTTTATTCTCCTAGATATGGCATTGTCATGTTTAGTGAAATATCATTACATGTGTAGGCCTAGTTTTACTGAAGCAGAAAACTCATTTGGAGTTGTAGTAAAATTCTTCCCTCCTATCTCCCTTTCTATCTTCCTCTTAATATTGCTAACGGCAAGATATTTGTAGTTAAATGTGAGTGCCAATTTTAGCTCCTTCACTTACTAGTTGTCCGATCTTGAAAATTCATGTAATCATTTGAGTATCTATTTTCTCATCTGTAAAGAAAAATAAAGAGAGAGAAAGAAAATAAAAGGATAATTACGCCTGCCTTCCAGGGGAGTGTTGAGGACTCAGTAAGATTGAATATCTAAGGTGCCTGATGAGGTTCGTTCCCAGCCCGAGGTTGGCGTGCAGCCCATGTTAATTTCTTCCCTCTGCCTTGCATCTATATATCACTTTTACAATGTGAAAACAGTGATTCTATTAAAATTGTTTCTCCAGATGAAGTCCAGGCATCCCTAAAGAGGTGGCTCTTCCTAAATCTGAGATGACTACTGTTGCTACACCATTTTGGTACAATGGGCCATAAGCTTGATTAAATGCTTCTCAGTAGGTTTTTGGTAAGTCGATTCTAAATTTTCAAATAGCTCATGGCAAGTTTTTGTTTTAATTTGTGTTTAGTAATTTCCTCACTACCCAGATGACATTTGAAGTTTCTGGTTGCCTACATTTTTGGAAGTTTGTTCAGTTATAGATTTATTCCATTATATTTATATAATAATAAGCCCTTGACATATAATGCTAGATTATTTGGTATAGCATTTGGGTTCTTATTCCCATCAAATATATTTTTGAACTTGTGCTATGTATAATTCACTGCGGAGACTACAAAGGGGAAAAATAGCAATTTTAAGAACAATAATATTATTATTAATCAATATTGAGCACTTAATATAAGTACTCTTCTAAGTAGTGTATTTATTTATTCATTTAAACTTCACATCATCCTTTAAGGTGTGTACTATGGTATATGTGAAAACTGAGATTCAGAGAGGTTAAGTAAGGTCACTGGAGTTAGGTATAGGTCACACAGCTAACAATGGGCAAAGCCTGAATTCAAACCCAGGGCATCTCACTCTGGAGGCAATTCTTTCCATCAGTGTATGAAGGCTTACCTCTACAGGATCATGATTTAGTATATTTAAAATATATTTTAGCCCATTAGTTAGATAAGTCATTTACTTTAATAACTTTTTTAAATGTAAAAATGTCCTCTCTACTCTTAAGCATTCGTTTGATGTCTACAAAACAGAAAAGATTTTGTGAAGCTACCATTAGAAAGATGGAGCGCCCCAGTAGAGCCACTCCAGCGCATGCTGGGAAACCCTCTCCCAATGTTCTTACCCACAATGCACTTAACTCATTATTCAATTCACCGAAGACCCCAGAAAGCTTCTGAGTGTGGAGTGAATGTAGGTAGTGGCTTAGGTTCCTTGCTTCTTCCCTCCCTGCTATAGACTGAATGTTTGTATCCCACTAAAATTCGTGTGTTGAAACCTAATCCTGATCACATCCAGAAGTGGGCTCTTTGGGATAATGATTAGGTCATGTAGATACAGACCTCATGAGTGAGATTAATGTTCTTATAAAAAAAATCCTAGTAAGCACCCTTGCTTCATCCCCATGCAAGGACACAGCAAGGAGACGGTCATCTGTGGGTGGGGAAGATGGCTCTCGCCTGACACAGAATCTGCCCTCACCTTGATCTTGGACTTCTCAGTCTTCAAAACTGTGAAAAATAGAGGTTTCTTTTCTAAGCCACCCAGTTTGCGGTATTTTTGTTATAGAAGCCAGAACAAATTAAGGCACTTCTCAAGGCTAGCAGGAGGCATCTACCTACCTGGCATTAGGTCTGTTTTGCAGACTCAGTCTTTTACTTGGGAATATTATTCAAAGGTGACATTTAGGAAATAAAGAGCCTGGAATGTACCCACCACCCTGTCTTTATGAGAGGGCCAACTCCTTTGTATTATATCACACTAGTTCAACGCACTCATGAGGAAAAGGAGTAGTCTTTATTTACCTTCTTAGGGACCCTATCTATAAGCTTCGCCTGCACCTGGGTTAAAATGAGCCATTTTGAAAAAACATATTAAGTCATTTCTGAAAAGGACAACTTTACCTGTTATAGAGCCTAAAAACATAAACTCCACATCTTCTAAATTTTCCTTCAAGATAAATGTTTATTAAAGTAATAGCTGACACTTATTGACTCCCCGTGTAGGTACCAGACATTTCTTAACATGTCAAATCCTTATTGCAAACCTATGTATTGTGTCTTCTTATTAACCCATTTTATACACAAAGCAAAAGAATGACAAAGAGATCAAGTAACCTGGCCCACGTTCTCATAACTAACAATAGAGCTAAGATTTGAACTCAGAGCTTTTGTCTCCAGACATGCCCAC
The DNA here is from genome assembly GCA_004027375.1 of Macroglossus sobrinus. NCBI lineage: Eukaryota > Metazoa > Chordata > Mammalia > Chiroptera > Pteropodidae > Macroglossus > Macroglossus sobrinus. Next base: position 187,419 of record PVKZ01001891.1, on the reverse strand, counting down.
TTAATCCTAGACTAAGTGAGTGTGTTTGATACTTTCCTGATACATACTATACTATTTCTAGTAATATAAATGTAAAGTAAGCGCACTGGTATATTTTTGAAATGGTGTTTTATATAATTTGGTTTTGCTGAAAACTTTGCCAGGAGGAGAGATTATATTAATCTGGTTAGGCAGTTCCCCCTTGTCACAGCTGGTAGAATCCCATCAGATAAAGTTCTTTCTCATGCTTCTTGTTTACTGGCCAAGAAAGCTTTGCATACAAGCTTCTTGGGTGGAGCCCAGAAATACAGTGGCAGGCTTGCTGGTAATGAAGTACCTTAATAGGTGAAACAAGAAACTCTAGCCAAAGCAACACTGCCAAGACATCTAGACTCCATTAGGGCTAGCCAAGATGAACAGATGATGTCATCTTTGCTAGGATAACCAGCCCTCCATGCGAGGACTGCTTCTGACTGGCTTGTGAGAAAACGTTTTGGTCTCAAGTTCACTCAGAGTGAAGGTCAGCCATACCTAACTTATTTTGTCAGTGCTCAAGAAATGTTATTGATAAAAATAATGTTAAAATTGTTTTGTCAAAGACTGATAATCTTGGAACAATTAAAGCAATTAGGAAAAAACAATCATATTTAGTATTCAGTTATTTTTCAAAAATATACTTTGGTGAAATTATAAAGTCTCCTTTACATTTACCTTTCTATATTTTCTATAAGCAATGCATTATTGAATTACCAGGAAGATGTTTTCTTAAAAGTTTGGTAATAACTGAAGTGTGCCTTACTTTCAGATAATGGGTATTTTTTTTTTTTAACAACCTATATCCCTAGAATTGTATGGTTGGTGCACCCTAGTCATTTCCTATTTCAAGTTGGTAAGTATTTTAAATAGGAACAGTGCTAGGCTCTTCTGTCAGAATATAAAGATAAATATATTTTAGTTCCTATTCTTAAGTGTTTAAAAGTTAGATGGCAGGATAATAAATCAATAATAAAAATAGTTGAGATTTATGGAGGGCTTACTTTTCACCATATAACGCTTAAGCACTTTGCATATATTAAATAATTTAATTGTAAAAACAACCAGATGGCTCCTTTTATTCTCATTTTATAGATATGAAACTGATGCCTAGAGAGCTTTAATATTTTGCTGTAGGTTACAAGGAAAAAAGAGTTATGAAATAGATTGCAAATCCAGGTATTACAGTTTCCTAGGGCTGCTGTAACAAATTACTACAAACTAGGTGCCAAAAAAACAAAAAACAAACCTCAGAAACTAATCTCTCACAGTTTGGGTAGGCAGGAGTCTGAAATTCTTCTGTCTCTTATAAGGACATTATAGCACCCACCAGATAACCCACAATGATCTCATCATAAGGTCCTTAATTTAATTATATCTGCAAAGACTTTTTTCAAAGATGGCCCCATTCATGAGTTCTCAGGATTAGGATGTGGACATGCCTTTCTAAGGGGCACCATCAACCCACTTCATAAAGCATTCTGGCAGCAAAGTCCTTGCTATGACTCTCTACGTGTAAATAAACAGATTAAAGAGCATAGCACGATACCTCCCAGTGGGATGGAGCAGTAGAGAAAGCACAAGTACTGGCATTAGACAGAAAGGAGTATGAACTTTTGGCTTTACCATAATTACAGCATGTTTTTCCTTGGGCAGGTTACCTATTACATTTAAGTTTCAGTTTTGTCATCTATAAAATGTATTTTATTATACATTCTACCACATTATTTCATGGAGATTAAAAAGAAATATGTGTGTGTATATGTGTGTATGTGTGGGTGTGTGTATCATTAGAACCGACATGTAATGGGTAGATACATAATGGTAGTATTCCCTTTCTGCCCATGAACAAAAAGTGGAAAAAATGGGAAAAATAAAGAAGAATCCATCGCTAGCTTAGACAAGAGTAGAATTCGGAAAAGTCCACAGTGTAGGTATGTATAGATGGATTGGTTGATTTTCTACAGATTAGGAAAAGTAAAATGCTCTTTAGAAAAGATAAAAGAGCATTTATTTTGGGGAAAAAAAACCAGACTATTTTTATAGGACTATGATAGAACATAATTTGTATAGAAAAATGAATTGCTGCAGTACCAAGGATGACCAGTGGTGTTAGGATGAGAAGCTTTACAGAAATCTAGGAAATTTGTTATAAAGTTCTGAGACAAAGATATTAAAATATTAAGGTTTTCTTTTTCTCAGCAAAAGCATTTTGAATGGTAGTATTTATATTTGTGATACAGAAAGGACAGTTTATATATAAATGCATGAAAAGTAAATAATACAAACAGAAAACGAGCAGAAATTTAAAGAAGTACTTTACAGACGTAAAAAATTCAGTCAGTGAATTAACGGTGACATTAGATGTATAACAGTGACATTGGTACAGAAGGAATATATATATATATATATATATATATATCTCCCCTATAATATACATATATATTATATACACATATACATATATATTACATATATATACATATATATTACGGGAGCACTATTGATAATATTTTCAAGCTTCAAACAACCCAAACGATCGTCAGAAGTAGAAAGGATAAATAAATAATGCTGAATAAGCAATGGACTACTATGTAACACTGAAAATTACTGAAGTACAAATGTGTACATCAGTATGGATATGTCTCAACATGCTGAGTGAAAGAATCATGTCACAAAAGAATATGTACAGTGTGATTTGATTTATATTAATCCCAACTGTAAGAAAACTGAACTTTTTTTGGATAGACACATGAATGAGAAATTTACAAAGAACAAGTCTGAGATTTTAACACAAATTTCAGAATAGTAGCTGCTTGTAGGAAAAGGAGGGGTAAATATGGGTTAAGAAGCTCATAACTTCCAAGGTACTGGCAAAATCTTTTTTTTATCCTAAGTCTCAGTTACGTTATTTATATATTCACTTCAACCTACTTGTTTATGTTTATATACGCATGTGTGCACATGTGGTTTTTAGAAATCTTTTTGTATGTCTATCAAAAATTTTAAATAGTAAAATAAAAAGATGATCCCTTTAATATACTAGATTTTAGAGCTGAGTTAGGAAATAATGTGGTTCAATATGAGACTCAGTCACTTATCCAATGTTCATCAAGAAGAAGACAGACACTTGCCAGAAATGTGTTTTGAATTAAAAAAAAAATAGGGAAAGATAGTGGCACAAGAGGCTCCTGAGCTCACCTCCTTCCACAGACACACAATGGATGGCCCACATGGAGCAATTCCTTCTGACAGAAATTCAGAAATTAGCTGAGTTATATACCCACCAGATAAACTGGAAAATAACCACATCAGAATGGGAGGGAAAGGCTGAGAAACATTCTTGCCACAAACCTCACCCTAGCACAGTGACATACAATGAGAAGGGTCCTCACAAGGACCAGCTTCATTCTGAGGAGAGAAGGGTTTGGACCCAACATCTAGTGCCATGGCTTTTACATCCGGGACCGCCCTCAACACCTAGCTCTGAAAGTGCTAGGGCTTGCTTCCCTGGGACCCACAAAATTAGAGCAATCAAAGAAATTGTTCTTAATGGATGTAGGAAGACTTGCTGTCTTTATCCCCCAGGGCTCAGTACAGAGGGAATAGCCAGAAAGGCTCATCTCCTAGTCTTTCCATGAAAAAAAAAAAAAGGACCTATTTGCATTCTTAAAGGCCACTGCCAAAGGATCAAGTTTCTGAGTTAGCATACAACTAGGGACTAAGCGTTCACCTCCCTGCACACCCTACAGCAAGGCTGGTGGGCACTGTCTACCTGTCTCCTTATGGCCCACTCCAGATTGTCATGTAGTAGAAGGAAGGAAACAACAAAGAGCAGAGAAGATATAAATGAAATACAGACTAAAAAGACAATAGGAAACATGAATGAAATTTTGTTTTAAAAAAGATAAATGAAATTGACAAACTTCAGCCAATCTCACCAATAAAGAAGAGAGGATATATAAACCAATAAAATTAGAAATGAAAGAGGAGACATTACGATTTATACCAAAGAAATTCAAAGTTTATAGAAGACTGCTATGAATATGAATGTCAAAAATTGGACAACCTAGAAGAAATGAATAAATTGCTAGAAATGTACAACCAACCAAGATGGATCATGAAGAAATAGAATATCTGAACAGACCAATTACTAGCTAGGAGATTGAATCAGTAATCAGAAACCTCTCAACAAAGGAAAGTACAGGACTACATAGCTTTACTGATGAATTCTACCAAACATATAAATAAAAATTAATATCAATCCTTTTCAAAATCTTTTTAAAAAATAGAAGAGGAGAGAACTTTTAAATTCATTTTATGAGGATAGTATAGCTCTGAACCATAAAAGGATACTATAAGAAAAAAATTACATGCTGATATACCCCCAAAAATTAACAAAATCTTAGCAAATCATCAACAATATATTAGCAAACCAAATTCAACAGTACATTAAAAGGTTTATATACCATGATCATGTGTAATTTATTCCAGGGGTGAAAGGATGGTTCAACATCTGCAAATTGATCAATATGATACAGCACTTTAACAAAATGAAGAATAACAATTATATGATTATCTCAGTAGATGCAAACAACTTTTGACAAATTTAACATTTATTCATGATTAAAAAAGGTTTTTTTCTAAGATCACAAATGAGGCAATAATGACCACTCACCTCTTTTATTCAGTATAATGCTGGGAATCTTAGAGTAATTAAGAAAAAGAAATAAAATGTATGCATCAGGGTTAGAAAGGAAGAAGTAAAACTTTCTTTGCAGATGCCATGATATATATATAGAAAATTATAAAGACTCCACCAAAAAAAAAAATGTTAGAATAAATAAATTCAGTAAAGTTGCAAGTTATACAGCACAGAAACCAGTTGTGTTTTTATACACTAATCACAGTTTATAAGGAAGAAACATTAAGAACACTTTCTCATTTACAATTGCATCAGAAAGAATAAAATAACTAGGAATAAATTTAACTGAAAAGATCTATACACTGAAAACTATAAAATACTGATGAATGTAATTGAAAAAGACACAAATAAATGGAAAGAAATTTTGTGCTCATGGATTGGAAGGATTAATATTTTTACTGTGTCCATATTGCCTAAAGCGATCTACAGATGATATGCTATCCTTATCAAAATTTCAATGACATTTTACACAGAAATAGAAAAAAAAATCTTAAAGTGTGTATAGAACTACAAGATTACTCTGGGTACTCCGAATACCCAGAGTAATCTTGAGAAAGAACAAAGCTGGAGGCATCATGCTTCCTAATTTTAAACTATTTTTACAAAGCTATAGTAATCAAAACACTATGTTATCACCATAAATATAAACACAAATACCAATGGAACAGAATTAAGAGCCCGGAAATAAACCCCCACATATATAGTTAATATTTGACATGGGAGCCAAGAATATTTAATGGGGGAAAAAATAGTATTTTTAATAAATGGTGCTAAGGAAACTGGATAACCACATGTAGAACAAAGAAATTGGACTCCTACTCACACTACTCACAAAAATTAACTCAAAATGGGTTAGAAGAAAGCATAAGAACTGAAACTATAAAAGTCCTAGAGAACATTTGAAGCTCCTTGACATTTGGCTTATCAACAAACTTTTGAATATGGAAACAAACAAAAAATAATAAATGGAATTACAGCAAACTCAAAGCTCCTACAGAGCAAAAGAAACAACAAAATAAAAATACAACCTACAGAATGGGAGAAAATATTTTTAAATCATATATCTGATAAGGAGTTAATATCCAAAGTATACAAATAACTCATACAACTATATATAAAAGTTTTTTTGATTAAAAAAGAGCAGAGAAACTGTATAGACATTTTTTTCATAGAAGACATACAGATGGCCAACAGTTACATTCAAAAGTGTTCAACAGCATTATCAGGGAAATGCAAGTAACAATCACCATGAAATACCACCTCACACCTGTTTGAATGGCTATTGTAAAAAAGACAATAGATAACAAATGCTAGTGAGGATGTAAAAAAAAAAGTAAACTCGTGCATTTTTGGTGGGACTGTAAATTGGTGCAGCCATTATAGGAAACAGTATTTAGGTTCCTCAAAAAATTAAAAGTAGAATTACCAGGAACTACTATATAATCCAGCAATCCCTCTTCTCAGTATATATTCAAAGAAAATAAGAGGTATCTGCGCTCCCACGTTATTGCAGCATTCACACTAGCCAAGATGTGGAAACAACCTATCGATGACTAAATGGATAAAGAAGATGAAATATTATTCAGCCACCAGAAAAAAGGAAATCTTGCCACTTACAACAATATAAATGGACATAGAGGGCATTATGCTAATGAAATGAAATAAAACAGATTGAGAAAGACAGATGCAGACTGGTGTCACTTACAAGTGAAATCTAAGAAACAAATAGTCAAAATCACAGATGCAGATAGTGGTGAGGTAGGTAGTGGTTACAAGAGGCTGGGCGTGGAGGCATAGGAAGAGATTGTTCAGAGTGCAAACTTTCAGCTATAAGATGAAGAAGGATTGGAGTCTCATGTAAAGCATGGTGATTATATCTGATAATACTATATTGTATAATTGAAACTAGCTGGCAATCAGAGCTTAAATGTTCTCACATGCAGACAAAATAAAGAATATGTGTAAGGCTATGGATGTGCTATTGAACTAGATGAGCAAAATGCTTTCACAATGTATACCTATATTAAATCACTGTGATGTGATTTAAATATCTTACATGCCAATTATCATTAATAAAGCTGAAATTTAAAAAACATAGGTGAGGAACTTTATAAATTTGAGATGTTATAAGTGGTATTTTTGTTTTCCTTTTGATGTATGTGAATTTCTCTATTATGAAATAAAATCATATTTGTATAGTACCAAGTTTCTTCTTTTCTCCTTCCTTTTTTCTCCTCTCCGTCTTCTCCTTTCCTTCCTTCTTTTTTTCCTCCTTCATCCTAAGCCTTCCTCTTCTTCTCTTTTGGTGAATTGAATATACTTGACCTTTGTCTTTCTATGTTACGCAAAACAAAAAGAAAAAGAAATTTTCTTTTTTGACCAGAGATTAAAGAAAATCAAATTGAAGCAATTTATTCTCCCACTAGCAGGGCACTTGTTCATGAGGGTGTACGTGCAGGGAAATGAATGAAAGTCTCTAGCGTTTTATAGGGTGTGATACAGATTCAGGAAAAAATATTTAAATAACTCTTAAACCACTTAAGGCTTGCTAGGCATGGAACATTTCATACACACACACAAACTTTCTATATTGCCATTCTAACACCATACCTATTAGCACGATTCGAGTTTACTTCATCATTCTAGAATTTGCTTTCTGTGGTATGTCTGGTTATTTGTTTGACAAGATTTTTTTTGGCAGTGTGTTGAAAGTTTATTAGCCAAGCATGTAGGAGAGTGAGAGATTTTCCTTCTGTTGATTGAGAAAGCCAAAGGGAGGAAAAACTCTTGCACAATTTTGGAACAGTGTGGATGATTCAGAATATTTTACAAGGTGGCTTCCATCACGGTTGATATCAAGAAGACCGGGCGCAGTCATAGGTGCTGAAACATTAGTATTTGCCTTTCTTACTTTTTAAAAGATTCTCTTTTGTTGCAGTTTTGTTCAGATGAAGTTAATTGTTCTTTTGTGGTCAGAGAAATCAACAGCCAATGAAGAGTCACAGGAAGGGCATGAACCTGTATACAAGATACACCAAATGTAGGGATGTGGGGATGAGAAAGAAAGAGTTTGGGAGAAAGAAAATGACTGGGCCTCTTGACCTTGCCTGACGAGTACAATGATATCCTCTTTTCTAGTAAACTAGCAAGAAAAAGTTAAGATCTATGGCCAAACAGAAAGAATGTTTTAAAAATCTCATCATTTTGCATTTATATAGTTCATTTACAGAGACCAAAAGGTAAAATGGTTACAGAGCTAGTGTGGGATGGGATGACTGTAGCTTTTTATTTATTAGTCCGGGAGTTGTGTTTGACGATATCCATGCATTCCTCTTACTGTAAATCACTGTTTCAATTTCTTATGCAGTTTGGCACCTAACACTTCCTGTTGCCAAGTAAATATTGCTACAAATTCTATGTACTCCCATAGCACAAAATACATAGATATTAATTTTAATGTCCATATTGATAATTTATTGGAACTAATTTGTGGCTGTAATGTAAAAGTAAGTCTTGAATCACTTTTCAAATAGAAAGGCTTAACATGTACAATTTTAATATTTGTAATATGACATTGTTTCAGAATGAATTCTCTGAAAATCTGGTGGTGTGATAAGTCAGTTTGGAAAAACAGAAGAACTTAATATGAAAAATTACATTCAAGTTAGTATTTATAGAACAATAAGAGACCACACAGCCCACTCACCTGATAAATGCGATATTTCTAACATAGCAAATCAGAACCTGAAATGAGTTTTTGAAGTTATATACAATATATTAAAAAGAGAGAGAGAAAAAGAGGTACTCATGTGAGAATATCAAAACCAAAGACCTAACCCATAGATGAAAATATTCAGTGTTAGGAGAATATAAAAAAGTATAGAGGGACTGAAACAGCTAAAGGAAAATGGTGAGAAGGCAAGGGTTTGGGTTCTACTTTTGCCTTATGGTGGATAAATGAGGACTTTATTTCTTTTGGGGACTTCCCTGAATCTAGTCCTCATCCCTGACTTACCTCTGAATGCCTTTCTGTGGAATCATTGCTTCCCATTGTGTCTATTAATGAAGGAGGATACTTGTAAGTGGACACCCTTTTCTATAAAGGAGTAAGGATATAAAGGAATCATAACACACTTTCCCTGCCCTGTCACGGCCAGGAGCAGTAAGACAGTCCAAAGACCAACAAGAAACACTCTCTATGGACTTCAAAATGAGAAAGTTACACACAAACCTAAAATGGGATAAAACATTATGGAGTTCAAAAGAGATCATGTAAATGGATAGGACATATAAAATACCGGACCAAATATTCATTATGTTTCAAAAATTATCGTCGCTGGTGTTTTCCCTTTGAAGGCAGATGTCTGTGCATATTTCACAACAAAGGAAAATAGATTATAGATGGTCTCTAACCATTTAAATCAATGTGAGAACAGGTAGAAATTGTAAAGGGATGGGTTCTACTTCACTGTTGTCAGTTTCTACACCGGCAAATAGATGGTTGTTTGCTTTTCCAGCACGTAGATACAAAAAGTGGGTCAAAGCTGGGGTTAACAGAGCTTGAAAAATTACCAGCTATTTTGAAAATTATCCCTCTGGTATTTTTGTAGAGGTTACCAGAAATATGCTCCTTATAATGATCAGTTATCTGGGTGAGATTAGAATTCAGATTCAATTCATTGAGTAGACTTTCTCTTTTCTAACTTACTGTTAAATTTCTTTCTTCTCTGGACTACTTCTTTAGACTGTAAAATGTGAGATTATACTCTAGACTGCCCTAACTATAACTTTCAAAAATACTCTTTTCTGATTCTACTATTTTAAATAACTCTAAAGATGATCAGCCGCTAATATCTCATTTTTAGTGTGTGATACACCAAAAAAATTATAAGAGATCCCATCGGAAAATATGAGTAATAAATCGATCTCTCCAATTTAAATACTGTCTGTCTTTAAAGTGGCGAATTTGTTCAGTGCATTTTGATCAACATTTTAAGCCCTTTGCCATCATCACTCATGAGGCTTATAAATAGCAGCACATTCTCTTATATGTAGGTCATTAGCCATCAGCCATTCATTCACTTTGTCATACCAAAATTGATTCATACTCTCTCTTTTAAATTTTAAGAACACACATCTTATCTTACCAGAGCATAAAAGAATTGTGCAATTAGGTCCAGTTGAGTCATAGCTGGAGGTAAACAGACTATTTCCTTTTTCTTTTGCTTTGATTATTACACAAATAGGCCGATATGTATTTTTCCTCTTCACTTTTGGGGAGACCAAGTTGGACACGATGCACAGCATGGGCAAAAGTGTAGGCAATAGGGCATGCCATCTGGTAGGAACATGCTGGAAAATCTTCAGCTTTCTCATTTCAACAAAAGTAAAAGTCTATTAATTCAGCTTCTCGCTTGGCTGAGAAATAAATTCCACAAGTCTCAAATTGCATCTGGTTTACTACATGTCTGGCTGTAATATGTACAATGGAAGCCAGACAATTTGGAAGAAAATATTGTTTCTCTCTGAGCTTTTAGCAATTGGAGGGAGTGATGGTGTTTTTCATTTTTCAAATTCAGACTCCCTCCTTTCCATGGCCCATGATATCGATCTGGAATGCACATTCTGTCTGTTTGGGCTGTTCCTTGGATGGTGGGATATAGAGTAAAGACTTCTTCTTGTAGAGGAGAGGATAATGATGAGAAAGATGGTTCCCCAAATCAGCAGACCTACCAGTGGGACCCAGTGCCAAGACCATCATGATACCAGCTCTTTGTGCTTTGCACTGGCAAGATCTTTGAATTATCTCTTTTGAGAATATAACTGCCTTTGGAAGCTATTATGGCACCCAATTATTGTAAAATTTTGATTATACTCTTTCCTATTCTCTATACCTCTACAACTGTTCTTTTGATCCAAAATAAATGTAATCCTCTTTTTTCCTCATGTGCACAAGATAGCTGCTACATCTCTAGGCATCAAATTCATATTCAAAACAGGAAAAAGAGGTAATGGTTGGTCATGCCAGCTTTATCCATTCTTCTCATCAGAAATGTCAAAAGCCTTTCTAGAAGTTCCTTGCCAATAGATGCCCATTTTGGTATCTTAGCCAGAATTATGTCATATGGCAATCCTTCCAAGAAGGATAGGAATGTGCTTATATTTCTAGCTTCTATGGTGGAGTTAGAAAAATTAGTTTAGGAATGAGTGGTGTTGGTTTAAGCAATCTATAGTTCCTTTGACGTGCGTGAAAAGCAGTTCGTACATAGTAAAAACTCAATAAATTGTAACACTTCTAGCTATAAATTCGAGGGGAGAAACTTATTTAGTTCATGGGAATTAACAAAATACGAGTTCATAGCTGCAAATTTATAAAAAATGTATGTAATTTATGTTAAACGTCAGGTATTACTTTATGAATTTTAAATTCCACAATGCTAATTTTTCATTATATACGGGGAGAGGGGGATGCAGTATAATCATTAAGGGTTTCTAAAATGATAATATCTCAACAGTATTAAGTCAGTATAATAAACTAAAATAATTTGATGTTAAATTTAAATTTAGAAAAACATCTAAAGAGAGATAGAACAAAATGTTTTATGATCTTTACAGGAACTAATCTGATGCTCACCAGAGCCCAAAATGCAAACCAGGCATCATCAGTCTTTCCTCAACACTATTTACCTATAAAATAAGGCAAACTCTTTTTAATCCCGCAGCACTGGTTGCCCTGGAATCTAAACCATCTCATGTAGGGGTTAGAGCCATCCTAATCAGGGGTTAGAGACATCCCAGGAAAGAATAAATCAAGAGCGCACACCAGAGATAAAGCCCAGAGTAGGAGAGCTTTTGCCAAACTACCAAGCCAAAAGTAAATGAAATTTATCTTGTAACATCACTGGAGTATAGAGCAATAACCATGCTCTGTTGCAGTCAGACATATGCATTTGGAAAAACTGGCCTTATTATCTCCTAGCTGTGGGACTCTGGACAAGTTTCTTGGTTTCCTGGAATCCTACTTTTCTTAACATGTAATGGGGAAAATAAGACGTGACTTTTAGATTGTAGTGAACCTTAGAGAATAGAGATAAACTATGGCACAGATTATTTATCAGATATAGTTATTTGTCTTATTTGGGGACTGTCCCAACAGTAGGACCATATGCTAGACTTATATTCAGGTAGCTCTTATTCAGAGGGAAAAATAGTAGAACCAGGGAAAATGAGAGGATGAGAAGAAAGAAAGAAAATCCAGCTCAAGGATGCATTATAACATTTCCCACTGTGGGCATCGAGGACTAGACTTGGCTGGGACTGCCTAGGGCACAAACAGGTGACTTATAAGGCAGAAGGTTGGTGTATTCATTCAGTCTCCTCCATTGATTGAGAATCCATTAATTAACATTGCCCTGAATGCTTAATAGCTGTATCTGTGGTCGTGTGCTCAGTGAGCTAAGCTGACAGAGAGGTCTTTTTTTTTTTTCTTTTTTCTTTTTGGTAGAAAGCAAAAGGGTGCATTGCAGGGTATATGGATGCAGTTAAATGCTGTCAGGAATCCCATGAATCTAAGTGCCTAGCAAACAACAGCTGATTTCTGCTACAGCTGACATAAGAGGCAGGTCGTAGGTATCTGCTACAGTTTTCAATAAAGTTGGTTATTGCGATGGTGAAGTGAAAGGGCGTGAACCAGTTTGCAGCTGTCATATCCTAAGGACACAACTCAGAAATGAAGAGTTGGAAGAACTGAGACTAAAAGCAACTGCCAAGGTGCTTGGGGAGCAAAGACCATGGTTATTAACCGGTATGATCTGCCTCTGTTGTGGCTACATGTTAAACCTTCCTAAATTGGCAGTGTAAATGAGTTACTGCTTCACACAGTTACTGAGAATTTAGTGGTTTCGGGGACCTATTTGGAAAGTGCTATTTTGCCAATTTCCCAACCCATTTCTACTTGGAAATGTTAATAGTTTCATTTCTCTTAGAACATAGATTTAGAACTATTCTAGTTAACTATCCTCACCTTCTTTTTCACAGGATCAATATATAGATCTACCTCTAAACTATCCCAAATATCTCCACTTGGTTTCATTGTCATTATTGCCACCCAAGACCAAGGTATGAGCTGCTTTTACTCTGGCTAACGTGCCATTTTTTTTCTTTCAAAGATACTGTAGTACCATTTTGAAAACATGTCAGATCATTCAAATCTTCCAATGTTTTTACATTAAATATTGAGTATTATTCAATTTCCTTTTACTGGCATATAGAACCCTATGTTATTTTTCCTTCGATTACCTCTACAATTTTATTTTTTAGCACTCTCCTTATCACCTACAACTATTTAGCCACGAAGGCCTTCTTTCTGTTCTTGTAACTCCCCAAGATCATTGCTATATTGAGAACTTTCCACTTTCTGTTTTTTTTTTTTGTTTTTTGTTTGTTTGTTTTTTTCCTTTCTTGAATGCTTTTCCCTAATCATGGCTGGTACTTCTTCACCTTTCACATCATAGGGCTACCTTGGCTACCCAAACAAAAGCTGCCATCCTGTCATTGTCTATCAAATCACATTATTTTAATTTCTGCATAATGCTAATCACTACTCTAAATTATTTTTGCTTATTTTTATGCCTGTGCATTGTTCTAATTTCTCTTACTAGGATGTAAATATATAAGCACAAAGATTTTTATCTTGCTCAAGGCCGTATCCCCGGTAACTAGAATAGTTCCTAGAATATCTTATCCATTTGAAAACTGTTTGTTAAATAAACAAATGAATGAATGAATGAATATAGGAATATAATGATCAGTGGGTATATTTTGAAAAGCATTGCCAAAGAGGTGTGGTCCCTATTTCCCAAACCTAGATTCTGTGAAATGTGAATCTGAAGAATCTGTGGATCTATGAATCTAAAGAATCTGTGAAACTAACACCTGGAGCTTTGCCTCAAGGAGCAGGGAGGAATTTATTCATTTCTCAGGTCACTTTAGGAATCCAAATAATCCTAAAATTTAGAGATAATCCATTCTCTTTTTAGTGACTTTCATACCCTATATGGAGTCTGAAGTGCAGTGCTGCTGTTCTTTAAGTGATGTTTACCCACCCATTGTTTTTACTGGACTTCGATGAGATGAGTACAGAAATCAAGATGACATATTTAAAAACCTTTGTAGGAGTTTGACATCATTGTGGCATCCAAGTGTGTGGCCATTTTTCTAATAATTATTTTATTGCTTTTTAATATATTTTATTTATTTATTTTTATTATTTATTATTCTTTATGACTACAGCACCTGGTCTTCCTAGGTAGTCTCCCATCAAAGTACTAACAAGGCCCGACTCTGCTTAGCTTCCGAGATCAGACATTGGGCTTGTTCAGGGTGGCGTGGCCGTAGACCATGGAACGTGGCTCCACTGGGGCGTGAACCCAGGGCCTTCTGCATGTAAAGCAGATGTGCTAACTGCTACACTATGGAACCACGTCCTAATTTATTTATTTTTTATTTGGGAAAATCTTTAACAAAATTAGCTTTATTAAGGTACAATTCACATACAATAAAATTGCCTATTTTAAGTGAACCAGTTATGTAAGTTTTGAAAAATGTATACAGTCTGTAAACACTACAATAATCAAGATATAGAATACCTTCATTCTCTCCCTGCAAAAATCCCCTCCACCCTTTTGCAGTCAGTGCCCTCCTGTAAACTCCAGCCCCACAAAACCAATGGTCTGCTTTCTTTCACTATCATTTTGCCTCTTCTAGAATTGCATATAATTTCAGTCATGCAGTATGTAGTCAGTTGATCTGTCTTCTTCTATTCAACATGTTGTTTTTGAAATTTAGATTTTACATGTTTTGGCAGCTCTTTTTAAAAAATATTTTCTTACTCTTTCAATTACAGGTGACATAGGATAGTATATGGATTTCTAGTGTTCAACATAGTGACTAGACATTTATATAACTTACAAAGTTATCACACCAATAAATCTAGTACCCATCTAACACTGTATAAAGTTATTACAATATTATTGACGATATTCCTTATGCTGTACTTTACATTCCCATAACTATTTCACAAGTACCAATTTGTGCTTCTTAATCCCTTCCTTTTTTTTTCACCCACCCCCTTAAGCCCTTTCCCATCTGGCAACCATCAAAATGTTCTCTGTATCTGAGTTTGCTTCTGTTTTGTTTGTTTATTTTATTCTTTAGATTCCACAAGTAAGCAAATGATATGGTATTTGTCCTGCTCTGTTTTTTGCTCCACTCAGCACAATACCCTGTAGATCTATCCATATTGTTGTAGATGGCAAGATTCTATTTTTTTTTTTTATGGCTGAGTAATATTTTCTTGTATATGTACCATCTCCCCTTAATACATTCATCTATTGATGAACACCCAGGTAGGCTCTATATCTTGATTATTATAAATAATGCTACAGTGAATATATGGATTCTCATGTCCCTTCAAAGTAGTATTTTAGGTTTCTTTGAATAAATACCCAGAAGTGGAATAACTAGGTCCTCCTTTGTCTTTTGTTATAGCCTTTGTTTTAAAATCGGTTTTGTCTGATATATGTATTGCTGTTTTGTTTGTTTGTTTCAATTTTCATGAAATATATTTTTCCATCTCTTTACTTTCAGTCTGTGCGTGTCTTTTGATCTGAAGTGGGTCTCCTGTAAGAAGCATATGTAAGGGCTTTGTTTTCTTATCCATTCAGCCACCCCATCTTTTGATTGGAGCACCAAATCTCTTTACGTTCAAAGTAATTGTTGATAGAATTATTGGTTTTTTTTAATAGTCAGTTTGTGATGGATTAGGAGAAAATATAAGCCTGTCCATCATAAATTTTTAGAGTAGCCTCTAATAAGCCAGAGTAGAGTTGAAGCCCAGAGAAGACTCATAAAGCCCAGTGCCAGCTCAATACGATGATAGCCAGAATCTTTAGATAATTATCAGATCTAGGGTTTCTCAAATTTCAGAGTATAGAACTCCGTTAAATAATAGCAAATGTTTCTAGACATTTACTATGTCCTTAAAGGATTTATAATATAATGCTTTAATTTGCAAACAAAAACACATAATCTCTTCATGTGTATAGTTCTTATGCAACTGTAGAACCAAGTAATTTTAAAATCAAATTACAAAACTTATAAACATCCAAGTAGTTAGCATTCATATATGTAACTTGTTTGACTAAAACTTAATATTTTGAGGGGACAACATGATACTAATTGCTGTGACGCAAGTTCTAGTGAGTATAAAAAATTTCTAGAGCAGTGTTCAGCAAACATTTTTTAGGAAAGGTAGAATAGCAAATATATGAGATTTATTTTCTTGGTTATATGGTTTCTTTTGCCACTACTCAACCCTGCTGTTGTAGCATGAAAATAGCCACAGACACAGTGTAAATTAATGAGCATGACTGTGTCCCAGTAAAATTTTATTTATAAAATTAACCAATGACAGGCCATATTTTGCTGACCGTAGTTCCATAGTATTTTGGGAGCACATCGTCTTGGGAATATAATGATATTTGGTTCTTGGGAATATCCTAGTATTAAGTGCTTAGTCTAGACTTTAGGGAATTGAAGTCAGTGGACAAAAATCTGAGAATAATAATAAGGGTCTTGTACAAGCAAGTAGCATCCACACTGAATGATGCAAAAGCCAAAACAAGAAGCCACTTGAAAGAAACCTGAAGAATATCTACAAAATAACAAGAGACATTTAGATAGCAGTAGAGAGCTATTCTTAGTTCTATCTGGCTGTAGATTTTCCTCAGGTTCTTAGTGAAGAGAAACTGGAAGCTTACATTAGATTTCATGACTCCTCGAGACAAAAACAGATAACAGCAATTAGCACATATTGAGCGCTTTTGGGGGGTGCAGTCACTCTTCTAGTTTTGGCTACTAACTCAGGTCATCTGGATCTTCTGCTGTTGCCTTTGGGTAGAGTCAAGAGTTTTATTTAACTATTTCCAACTGGAGATGCTCGTCAGCTGTTATATACACAAGTCTAGAGTTTCTGAAAGAGGTTCTGGCTGTAGTTATGGATTTGAGATGATACTATGAACATCGGATCACACACACACACACACACACACACACACACAGGATTTAGCACCAACTCTGGGACACCAACACTGGTAGAAATCCAAGATCAAGGCACAAGCCATGGAGTCACTAGATTTTCATCTTTGAACCATAAAGGATTACAAAACAACACAAGATTCAAGTACTTGGTAAGCCATGGATTTTCCAGAGAATTCAAAAGTAAAAGTTACTTGGGTTTGTATGGAAAGGAACGATTATCACCAAAGCCTACAGATTACTCTAGATCCAGTTACAATAGTCCACTCTTATCCATGGGGAATATGTTCCAAGGTCCTCAGTGGATGCCCTGAATAACACACAGTACCAAATCCAGTAGTACAGTTGACTCTTGAACATGGGGTTAAACTGTACAGATCCACTTACATGTATATTTTTAAACTGAGCACAGTGCAGTTGACCCACAGAGTTCAAATGACCCACACTGTTCCATCGACCCATGTAGGTCAAACCCACATTGTTCAGTGGTGAACTCCACAGTTGAGAATATGCATACGTGGAAGACCAACTGTAGTAATAGTAGCTTTTTAACTGCTAGGAGTAGGTAGGAGTAGGTAGGCACTCCTAACCTCCTCATTGTTCAAGGATCAACTGTATTGTTTTTTTCTATACATACATACCTCTGATAAAGTTAATTTATAAATTAGGCACAGTAAGAGATTAATAACAATAACTAATAATAAATAGAATTATAACAATATGCTGTAATAAAGTATATGAATGTGGTCACTTGTTTTGGGAGCTGCCTGCTGAATTCTTCCTGTAGGCTGGATGCTTTCTGATGCAACACATTGCCATCCGTTGGAACACTTCCTCTATTTATGTCTCCCATCCACAAATTTCATGATTTTTCCATCTTTCCTAAGCACTTTGCTTACTGTGACTGTAACTTTTGCATTTGAGTTGTGACAGTAGAATTAGTCAATTTCTTTTTCTTTATAACATCACAGAGAGAAGATTCATTCTCATTGTAGATTTGAGCAACCTCAGCCTACAGATTTTTTTCCATTTCATATTAAGATGAGAACTTTTACCTTTTCACTTAACAGAAGCACTTTACAGCTTCTCTTTGGCATAGCCAAATTGACAGCATGATTACTCTTGTGCATTGGGGCTATTATGGAGTAAAATAAGGGTTACTTGGACAAAAGCACTTCAGTATAGCATCAGTTGATCTGATAATCAAGATGGCTACTAAATGACTAGTGGGTATGGAGCTTCTATAGCTTGAAGATCCTGAACAAAGGGATGATTCACATATCTGGCAGGATGGAGCAGGATGGCATGAGATTTTATTATGGTACCCAGAATGATGCACAATTTAAAACTCATGAATTGTTTACTTTTAGAATTCTCCATTTGATATTTTGTGGGTCATGGTTGACCTCAGGTCATCAAAACTGTGCATAAGGGGTGACTGATTATTCTGTATATATAAGAGACTCACACTCATTTTAAAATTTAAAATGAGAAAATGCAGTTTGAACTAAGGACATTTTCTGAAAAAAAATTTATATTCTAAAAATTTGATCTATATTAAGGGAATTAATCTTAAAGTGACTGCATCACCACTGTATAATTAG
Organism: Macroglossus sobrinus; assembly: GCA_004027375.1. Lineage (NCBI taxonomy): Eukaryota > Metazoa > Chordata > Mammalia > Chiroptera > Pteropodidae > Macroglossus > Macroglossus sobrinus. Next base: position 169,002 of record PVKZ01001891.1, on the reverse strand, counting down.
CACCCCAGGTTATATTTATATAATCCATTGAAAGTCTGAAGAAGCACAGTTCTATCTGGCAATGCAGTGATGAATAATACTCCTAATAGAGTTGAAAATTAAAACTAATTGGTTTATGTGATTGTTATTAAGTCCAATTTAAGTTAGTTAATGGAATTTTGTTTGGCAAGGGAATAGAGTTGGTCTTTGCAGATGATATTTTACTTTTGAAATAAGTTGCTATCACTGTGTTGAATCCATAGATCTAAATAAGCCTGATGTGATAATGTTCCCCTGTACTCCTTAGGCCAAAGGTTAATTTTAGAGAAAATGGAGCAAGACAATTGATAATAGTCTTAATATGGTGGCATTTTTATCTAAAATATTTTCATACCCAATCTTTATTTTGAGCAGCCTCTATATAAGACCAAAGCATTTAAATCAATGTGACAGTTACTGGACTATAAATTCAAATTGCAGTTGCATAAATAGATTTCAGTGCCACCCAGTGAAGAAATAAATTCTCTTTCATGAAAACCAGATTTGGTAGAAATGCCAGAACATTAGTTAAATAGACAACATACAACTTAGTCTTCTATGCTATTTGTTATTTATTATTATTCAAGCATGATGGTTTCTTAACTGGCCTGCAAAATATGGCCTGGCTGAAATTTGAAATCGGTATTCACATATTGATAGCCACAAATATCCACAAATTGATAACTTTTTAAAGTTATATATAATGAGTTTTCTCAACTTTTTTTTATGTATCATCAGTTACACTAAAAAAAGAGAGCTGAGAAAATTCAAAATGGCAGTTAAAGTCACTTCCTACCACCTGCCATTTCAAGTAGGTCATCAATTTCCAGGCTCTTTAAAGAAAATAAGAGAAAAGAGATGGAAATGGAAAATGGGAGTCCTGCCATTTCTTAATTTGCTTCTGGATGAGTTCTTTTCCAAAATAATTCTTTCCTAAAGAACCTAAATAGCAGCATTAGAGATAACACAAGCTCTAGCTAGTAATCAGATCAACAGAAATAAATCTGTGTCTCATTCGGAGGTATGAGTTTGCCATATATGAAGAACATCACCCATGGTAAAACGGACAAAATAAGAGTACAGGCTGTCTGTGTTCAATCACAATGCTCTTCAAAGTGTTTGAGCTTCCATCACTTTTCAGGAGGAAGTCATGGTTTTTGTCCCAGGCATCCAGTAGACCAGGTCATAGCCATTTGGGCAGCAACGTTAAATGACTTCATTCCTCTGTTTCCCACCTTTACCTGATGTTTGCTTCACAGGTTTCAGAGCTGGAAGAAACAAAAGAGATGTATTATAAATAACGGTCATAACTGCTTAACCCTTGACCCTTTTGCCCTGCGAATACTCACTGGCGGTGCTTGTGGCTGCAGCGTTTACCCTGAGATAACTCAGGGGTTATGGTCCTAACCTCACCCCCAAAGTTTGCCACGATATATCTCACTTTTATTATTATTTTTGAATCGCTCTAGTATATCAACAGTCTTTGGAAACAAATGACATCATTCCATTTATAGCATTCTGTTTTTTCGTAGTTCCATGCTGAAAATGTCAAATCCTAGAAAACATAGCATTCCTACACATGATGTTAAATGAACATTAGCAGAAAGCTGCACTTTTTTTTTTCTAACTGGGAAAAGATTTAAGTGCCTGTACAAGATCACATTATGAATTTGAGTCATAAATAAATAAATAAATAAATAAATAAATAAATAAATAACCAGGTTTCTTTATTTTGAGACCAGTGATGAAGGCAGGAAAAATATAACTGATCAATATTTATTCTGCATTTACAATATGCAGTTGTAAACCTTTCCCATACATTAACTCACTTAATATTTGCCACGGCCGTGGGTACTACTTGATATTCTTCCTGTTTACAGATGAAACTCACCACCCAAAGGCTCCTCCTCGTGGGCAAGGTTACACAGGTAATAATTACATTTGAGATTTAATCAGTGTTCTTCTCGACATACTATTCTCAGGTCGTGAAGAAAATGTCCATTTCTACATAGGTCACAATTGGAAAATGACTGACGTGGTTGAAATTCTCAACCATGAAGGAAAAAGAGCCAGTATTTCACAGCGTTTTATTCACTAAGGTAGAATTAAAAAAAAAAAATCAGAACATTTTAGAAAGAAATATGATGCTTAGCATAATTGAATTTTCTTGATTTCTGAGAATTAGGGTTACGATTTCTAACCATTTTGACAATCTGTTTAAACCAATGTCTTGATTTTCTTACTTGACTAATCCTGGTAGTATTTTTACTTACAAAGCTTAAGGTTTTCCTGCTAAATGTTAGTGATTTTAATATAGAATTATAATACAGAAATAGTGCAGGGCATTTACTGATCCTGCTCTAAGACTAGGATCTCACAAGTGGTAGGTATTTAATCAACATCTACTAATGCTAAAAAATGATTTCAGGACATCCTTAGAAAGTCATGCATTGTTTTTTTTTCTCTTATAAGAAGGGAAAAATAAATCTTGGGGCGATGGCAGGATCTGTATTTAGGTATTTAAATTAGTACAAAAACTATGTTAATCTTTTATAGTAGATTATAAACTAGACACTCTAAAATGTGCTATTTCTAAAAGCTTCTGTGGTTTCATGCTGCTTAGTAAATAAGATAGAAGAAGTGCACAAAGCTTTTCACAAATTTGTGCCACCTTCTCTTATTACTACCTTCTCCCACCCTTGCCACACACACCTCCCTGACGTGACGTCAACTATCTAGAATTGGTAAGACATCTTCCACCTTCGTGCCTTTGCTTACACTGCTCCCATAGCTTAAGCTGCCTTTTCTCCATCACTGCATTTTTAGATTTTACTCATCCTTCATCTTTGCACTCAAAAGCCATTACTCCCAAGATCTGTTAGGCCATCCAAATATACTAATGTTTCCTTTCTGAAAGTACCCTGACATTAGGAGTTCATTTTGTTATCTCACATTTTAGTCTAATATGTATCTCCCCTATCTGATTAATAGAAATTTATAAATATCTGACAGTTTCTTTCAAAATTTCTGTAAATATTTGTGTATATAATGTGATGCCAGCTACTGTAATCATTCAAGGTTTTCTCTTTATAAGTGCTAACAACCTAAATTAGAAATAAAAGGGTATAAAATGTTTTCTATTGATTTGATTGGTTAAGGTTTGTATAGTATTCTTATTTTACAATTTCTTTCTCTTAGGTCTTTGGAGAGATATTCATTTTCTTCCAGCTTTAAATGTTCCTGTGAAGAGAATTCTGAAGCCACATCTACCGTGTGAGTAATTTGCTTTTTCTGCTCAAATGTCTAAAGAAAACTTTCTTTGTACTTGAAATTCGATAACTTAAACCTGATGCATATTGCTGCTAATTATTCCCTATCACATTTTACTGAAATCTTGTCTGGTCTTAAGTATCTGTCAACTTAGTTCTATTTATTTCAGGGGGTTGTTCTTCTGTGAAGATTTGGAAATACATATATTTTTTTTCTTTTTGGTTGCTCTCCCACATTGTTTCTCATTATCCCCAGGTTTTTTTGTTTTATTTTATTTTGTTTTCTGTTGATTTTCAGGTAGCTCTGTTGGTTCTCTGCTAATTCCAGTTGATAAATCAATTCAGCAATAATATTGTTTTCTTCATTGGGTTTTCAGTATACCTTTTGGTGTTAGTTTATCTGTATGTTTTTCAGACTCTGGTTGATTAAATTCATATAATTATATTTGTTTTAAAAGATAATACTTTTAAGAATTTTCTTTTGTTCTTTTATTTTTTTCTTTTCGATTTTATTTGTCCTTGAAATACAATGTTATTGCTCTTCCTCCTTGTTTTATCTTAGCTAAATTTGTATGAATTCTGTGACTTTTTTTTTTTTTTTTTTGCTCACTCCTGGGCAGCTCGATGACTTCCTGAACACTAGATATTTTCTTTACCTATCCAGGACTAGTTCATTTTAATTGTCAAACAGTAGTTTCAGAGTTAGGTGTTTGGCGTTCTGTCCATTATTCTGTAGCTCTGTGGAATGGGGAAGAGGAGTCATCTGATAAAATAGTGGGCATGCAGTATTTATGCACTGTCTGCTCTTTTTGTTGTTATTTTGTTTTAATATTTGGTTAAATGCCCTTTATCAAGTTTCATTCCTCCTCATTGTAAAGTATAATCTATTCTCATTCCCACTGTGCTTTGTATCATTCCCCCGACTCAGAGCAGCTCTGGAGCCGTCAGTTTTCTTCTGTTACCAGGTTTTCCAGCCGCCAGATCCACTTTTCCACCAGGAGCCACACACACTACCAGTAAGAACAGAGGGAATTCAAGGATATCCACTTAGTCTGCTTTTTTTTTTCAAAATATTGGAGTAATGTTGAAAACATTCAGGGTCTATTACTTTATTAGTAAGGCGTCTAAGATTAACAGCTCTCCTGAGGTACAAAGACACGAAGCCACTATAAAAATTTCTATTTCGGTCCATGACTTCTAATTTCTGAAGCATTAGATGGTTCTATTTTCCATATATGGTTGGTGATGGTAAATTTTTCTTGATTTTTACTATCTACATTTTTTATTCATTTTATTAGATTCTAGGATAGTGGAGAGGAATTATGTTAATCAGCTTTATTCTGCTATCTTAATCCTTAAATTCTTGTTCATTTATTTTCAGATAACATTTTTGTTGCCTTTGTAAAGGCCCAAACTCTGGTATTTTTAAAGAGAAGCTATTTCTGGCTTAAATAAACATCATTTATAATTGCTATTCTAATGTCCCCAACAGGAAGGTTTACAAAAACTGACCTTCTTTTTGGGAATACCATCACTAACACTAGCACTATCTTAGGCACTGTTAGAACAGAGAAATTTTTACCAAGGAAATGTTTTACCAAGGAAAAAGACATGACTAATCGTAGGTATCAAATTGTATTATATTAAAAATAATCATTACAGATGGAAATCAACAGTGATATTTGAAGGAGTCAAAAGGCTTCAAGGAGAAATAAGAATTTAAATCCCAGGGATTTTTTTTTTAAAGAAGATGAATTTGAATCAGATTTTTAAGGAATAGTAATAGGACTTGGACTTCCGATGACAACAGGAAATGTAGTTGAGGTGATGGGTAGATCCTGAGCAAAGGAGAGAAGGGAGAAAGAAGAGGCTATATTTATTTATACATCATATCAGTCAGTTTGGCTTTAGTATAAAGAACAGAAAAGAGAGGCAATGTAAAGCAATGCTTTAAAAAGATATTAGAAACTCTTAATAACAACCTTAGTGACTTCATGATTCTAACCTTTAGCTTTGGAAATTGCTGGCAGATTTAAGATAACTCCTGTGTCAGATTCCACTCTCTCAGTTGAAATATTTTAATTCCTTTCTTCCTGCTGAGAAAAAATAAGCTTTTCTAGTGAGCCAACTTGATCTTACTGAGTTCAGATTCTACAGGCTGGCATTAGTAACAACAGATTAGAGGTGTGAACTTCCTCAATTTATGTTAACAAGGTGCTAAATGCAAAGGCCAATTATGGCTCCTCCTGAATGTCAGCTTCCTGTCACCTGAATCTCCAGTGAATGAGTTTGATCAGGGCATGGCCCTTGTCCTGCGGTATTTATAGGATTCTCAGCTGAAACTTATTGGATTCTTGAAATCGTGGGTTGTCGATTCCTCAGGGTATTGAGAAATTTTGTGGATTTGCTATAAATGCCCCAGATGCTTTCCAGAACACCTGGCAATAAATTCCAGCCTCTTTACTTCCCATTTCTTCTGATGCAGGGTTATTAAATATGAAATATTGCATGCTGAAATTCACATAAAACAGCCTAATTAGTAATAGGAGGAAGTGAGAGCAAGGGCACACGTGGTTAAGAAAGGGATAATGGAGGGGCCAAGAATAGGGATCTATAATTGCAAAAACACAGGGAACTCAATCTCCTTGCAGAGTTTCAGTGGCCTGCCTGTCCTGCTACAGTTTTCTTCTGCTGACTTTCTCCCGTTGTTCAGGCTATTTTTAATTTTTATGACTTTTTTTTGGTCTTTTTTAAAAAAATAAACATTTTATTATAGGATAGTTTTAGATTTGTAGAAATCTATATACCCCTCACTCAAATATTATTAGAAAACACTAGGATAGAGACCCAATTCACTATAGAGAGGAAGAGTATTTTGTTCTATTGCCTCCCCCAATTCCTTTTCTAACTTTATTATACTCAGTGTTATTCCCTAGTTTACATTCTCAAACATTCTGATAGAATATGCTTACGAAGATAATACTGTGACTCAGGTTTGTATATGTTGCTCTTTCTGCCTACAGCAGAGTTAGTTACTCAAAGCGTGGTCAATGGATCTCTATTGGTTTACAAAATATTTCTAACCAGCCCTCAAAGCATAAAAAGCTCATGTCAGAATTTAAATACTCTTCATTGCTCAGTTTCTTGTAGCAAGATTTTTTTTTTTAGGAAGGAAGATATGCATTGATTTGCATTCTGGTGCGATCCTCTGGCACATTCTCATTGCCTTGTCTACTTGAAAGATTTCTGTTCGTTCTTTAACCAGCTATCTGGATTACTTACCCTGGGAAACCTTTGTAATCCATGGGCTTTCCCTACCACCCCACCCCACTCTGCTCTCAAATCTAGTCTTTCTTACACACACCAAAATGTTAAGTACCTTGAGCAAGGTTTTAAAACTTTATTAAAGAGTCAGAATGGCTATCATCAGTAAATCAGAGAATGAGTGTTGGTAAAAACATGAAGAAAAGAGAAACCTCCTACATTCATGATGAGATAGTAAATTGGTGCAGCCACTATGGAAAACATCTGGAAGTTTCTCAGAAAGTTAAAAATGGATATACCTTTTGACCCAGCAATTGCATTTCTGGGCATTTATATAAAGAAAACCAAACATTAGTTCATAAAGATCTATATACCCCTATGTTTATGGCAGCACAATTTATAATAGTCAAGGTATAGAAGCAACCTAAATGCCCATCAACAGATGATTGGATAGAGAAGTTATGGTTCATAGATACAATGTAATATTACTCAGCCATTAAAAAAAAATGAAATCCTACCATTTGCAATGACATGTATGTACCTAGAGGTTATTATGCTGAATAAGACAAAGGTAAATGCCATATGATTTCGCTTATATGCAGAATCTAAGGAACAAAAAAAAACAAACTAATCAAAAACAGTCTCACAAATATAGAGGACAATCTTGTGATGGCCAGAGGAGAGGAGGCTTAGGGAGCTGGGAAAAAGGGGTGAAGGGTTAAAGAAGTAAAAATTAGTTGTTTAGAGATGGTCATGGAGATGGGGAGAATGACATAGGGAATGCAGTCAGCATTAATGTAATGGCCAGATGGAGAGCCAGAGGAGAGAAAGAGTAATTAGCGGATCATTTTATAAACTAGATAAATATCTAACCAATGTGCTGTATACTTGAAACTAATAAGAAAATATTTTTTTAAAAAAGGCACACAGAAGAAGTTTTATTTTGTGTGTTGAATTATACAAAATTGTTACATTAAAATTACATTAAATTAAAAATTTGATAATCATCTTGAAGAAAATAGGTTTAATTTATATTGTAATTTAAGATTTTAAAAAGTAAGTTATGAATATTTATGTAATTGAGACTATTATGACATGAATACAAAATATAATTAAATGAAAAAATAGAATTAAATGAATAGAAACTTGTTCATATCCTCAACTCCTTGGCAAAATTTTAGGGTGATCTTCCACTACCAATGCTTCATGCTTACTGCCTATTATTTATAAAGACTATGGTATAATACTCTTTGGTTCTTGCCTTAAATATTTGTCAGCAGATAAAAAAGTTTTGATTTTTTTTTAGATATCTAGAAAACTTGTTTGAAATAAGAGAGTAGGACATTAATAAGAAATAGAATTTCTTTTCTAGGTTCTAGTCACATACCTTTTATCACTAATGACATCACACACACAGATATAGTTTTCAATGGATTAAATACCCATCCATCACTATAAGAAAATAGAGTTCTAGAACTGTGTTAGTCAACCAAAGATGATTGTGTGCAATAAGTGATATTTTTTGGAAGGTTTAATGTCTAGGAATTTTCATTTACTTTTATTTTGTTTATATGTATGTATGTATATACTTGTGTATTGGTCAAAACAGTATACAAGACAGCCTTCAAACAAAGAATGACCTGCTCTAATGTCACTATGTGCCAGGATTGAGGCACTATGGTCTAGAAGACTACCAAATGCATACCTGCAAGTCAATAGATTTTTGTTGGGAAAAAAATGAATCTACTCATGAAGGAAGCTGAAGTCATACATGTTATGTGTGTCAGAGAACATGGAAGTGTTCTTAATACAAATTGAGTGTTCATAAACATTTTCTAGAAGAAACAATCAAGATACATTTCAGTAAAAAGTTAAGATTTTAAAGAATAAATTTGGAATGAGTTTTCTAGAAAAGGTGGACTGTATACAAAAATGCATGAAGATGTTAAGTAGGTCGGTATCTATAGGGAAACTTCATACAGTTTGGTGCTAAAAGTGAGGTAGGGAGGGGTTGGATATGAGAGTGGAAGGTGACAAGGTAGATTCTTGGTTCGTGAAGGTCTGGGACCTCTCAGAAGAGATTGCCCGGGATGAATATGATGGTTGAGAGCTTTTATACTCACAGATTTCAGAATCTGAGAAGTGGAACCTATACGAACAATGATAAATTTTAATACTGTTATGATAGAGATGCACACAGGGTGACAAAGTATCATGTAGGATAGGGAAATGGAGAGGGATTGTGAAGGCTTTGTCAGCGAAGCGACGTGGGGATATTTAGACTGAATCCTCAAGGATGAATCACATAAGCCAGATGACCATGGAAAGTGGTAAGGTCCTTATTCTAGACAAAAAGAAAAGTGCACAGAACAGGGAGAAAGAGAGTATAGAAAATGTTATATTTCAAGTCGTCCAGGGTGGGTACCACATACTATAAGAAGTGAAAAGAGTGGTGAGAGGTGAGGCTGGAAATGAGGGAGTAAGGGTGCAGCTACATTGCAGTGAGCATTCAGAGCAGGCAAAGGATAATTTCTGCAGAGAGAATCAGAAAGGATTCTCTAACATTGATGGCAGTAGAGCAGGCTACTAATATTATTACATTTAGAGTAAATTAGTAGGTGCCAATTATTAAGCATTTATTATGTGCTAAGCGTTTCATAGACATTTTTTCTGTTAAGTGTTACAAAGATCCTAAATGTTAGGTACGGTCGTCATTTTCATTTTACAGATGTGGAAGTGGGGGTACAAAGAGTTGGGAACTGCCCAGGGTCACTCAACTGTTACATGGAAAAATCAGGAATTAATCTAAGTGAGGATGAAACAAATAACACTTAGAAAGGTTGAGAAGAGAGTAACAGGATTCCCCCGTGGAAAAGAGCATCATTGTGGACACTGGACCAGGGTATCTCAGCATATATATGGAAAAAATAGACTGGTTTATTTTGTCAGGAGCCTGCATTGAATAGAGGATGTTCAAGTTAGTGTATTCTTTCAAGCCATGTGGACAAACAAAGCCCTAAGAATCTTTCATAATTTAGATTTTTCACGTAGCACCATACATTGTACTCTAACTGCTTTGTTCCAGTTCTCTGAGGTGAGCCATCTTGAATAGTTTAGGACAGTTATTTGATCGCACATTTCCTAACTGACAAAAAATGTTAATAGTATCTTCAAAATCCCTCACTCCCTAGCTGCCAATGGAGCATGCATGGAGCAGGTGCCAAAGACAGCCCGGAAACTTCCAAACAGCTGGAAACAGCAATTACTGTTAGTTCCTTTACCTGCTGCATCCAGGGCTGGCAACACAAGCCACCGCTGTGCGTGCCGAGGGGCTCAGGTGGCATTCTGAAGGGGCTACCTGCTTGCAAATCCATGCAGTGTTTGCATTCCCTTAAAATTCCAAGACATATATGGAGACCAAGTTCAGGGTTATTTAAACCCCATCTGGAAAAAGAAATAATTATTTCAAGGAAATGTTTTAATAGTTTATTGCAATGTTTATATTCTAGCTTGGACATTGGTCAAAAGGATTCTAGCAAAATTTTGTGTAAATTACCGACCTTCTTCTATTATGTCTGATTGAATATTTCCTCTGCCTCAAAAAAAAAAAAAAAAGTGAGGGTGATGGGATGGCCTGGGGAAAGCACGACTATTATTTCCCCAGCCATCGTCAGAGATACAGCACCCTTTCTCGCCCCAGTGCTATGAGCCCTGATCTCTGCGGGTACTTCACCCTCTTGCTTATTCTGGTCACCACTACAGTCCTATGCTTTTTCTTAAACTGTATCCTCTCCTCTACACTGTCTTCTCCAGCTTTAATCTAGACTGACGTTTAATTTTTTTGTCAGTACATCTTTCATAAACACTTCAGTTTTAGCCCTATTCTAAAGTCAGACCTGCAGGCAAACTTTGAAAGACAGAAAAGCAACCACTTTGTACACCTGTAATATTGCATTTTAATTATTTCTTCGCGTGTCCATCTCATCGACTAGATTTTGAGCTCTCCAAAAGTTGGTGCCTGGTCATACTTATCACTGTCCTCCTAATGCTGGCAGAAGATCTAACACATACCACATAATAAACAAATAGTGGTTAAATAAATAAAAAAAAAATTCTTTTTTTAAAAAAAATGTTTCTATGCTCAACAGAAGTCCCATGATTGGGGGGAAATTTTTATTCTCTTTATTTTTTTAGTAGAATGTGGGCTCTGGGGTGAGATCTGGGGTCAAATCTTGTTTTGTTCACTTTGAGTTAGGCATTATAAAATATGACCGTTAATATTGACCACCTTATTGTAGGAAGTAAATGACATAATAAATGTAAGTGCCTAGAATAACCTGAACTTAATTAATATTAGTTATTAACATAATTCTTATAATTAATAATTAGGGTAAATCTCTTAATTATCTCAGATATATTAGACTCACAGAGGTCTTTTGTGTTAAATTTTACATTCTTCATCCTCCTAAAGCAACAAAACCTGACCCTTTTATAAATACAAATGGTTCTCCCCTTCTAGGTCTTCAGTACAATTTTTTGATGATCACAATGTCAATCCTTTTTTGATTACCACAATCTATGATTGAGCACTTACATATGCACAAGGACCAGAACTCAGGATTCCAGTATTGAGTTGTGCAATGCTCTTATGATAACTCAGAATAGTGAAAAACTGAAATCAGGATAAAGCAAGAGCTGGAGAATGGCCGTGGTATGGTTTCTGAGACCATAGAAAAAGGCAGGAAAACAAGAAGCATGTGAGAAGCAGGGCAAGCCTGGACTTGACTCTGACCTAGGAAAGTATCTGGATTCTCTGGTCAGATAGCTGGTCCTTAAGAACAGAAAACCCTACTGGAAGGTCCATGCCCCAGAGGGAAAAGGGTTTTATTTTTCTTCCTTCCTTCTTTCCTTCCTTCCTGCCTTCCTTCCTATTTTCTGACACTGTGGGTTTCAATATATTCCATGTCTTTTAATTAGTTTTACTTATTAGTTTTATGAACATTCTTATTGCTACTACTATTATTATTGCTACTACTATTATTATTGCTACTATAGGCTTAAATTTCTCACTTATGACCAATAAGAGACACTCCTGCTTGCTTCTGGGTCCTTTGAAAATGACCTGCTAGTTTGTAAGAGCTTCCTTGCATTTTATACAGGAAGTCTCAGACTCATCTTGGATAATTCCTACCTGAGACTCAAAATCAATCATTCCCCAAGAATTGCTTGTTCTTTTCAGTGTAGTGTGTTATACAGAGAACACAATCTTGGTGGTAGGTGTTCTTATTGCTATTGGGTTGTCCTATAATAGCTAGATTTTTTTTAATGTGGAGAGCTAGATTGTATGTATTTTTTAAAAAGTATAAAAAATAAAAGTGTGTCTACATTAATATTTTCAAATTTAAGTTTAATATGACATAATTTTATTTATAGTATTTGATTCTATATTTGCTTTTTTCTTTTTTTTGTACAGTGACTATTCACCCTGTTAACATAATTTTTACTTGACTTTTGTAGTAAATGTATATACATACATACATATATGATCTCAATATAATAGTAGCAATATAACAGAAATAGTAGGCTATTGAATGCTGTTTAGGATTACTTGACAGTTCTATTAGATTATATTTCACTAAGGATAAATAGTAAAATTACTGTTATTTAAAATCACTTTAAATAATTTTTTCCTCTGGGTGGTTATCACTATATTTATATTAGAGTTCTATTTTCACTTTTAGAGGTTGCTTTATTGTACGTTCCCATTTAATTTTGTTTTGCAATGGATAAAACGTGTATATATTTCTAAATTGCATTCCTTATTTGTCAGAATATCAATTTTTTCATTAATTTCCATTTTAGATTGTAATGAACAACTTCATAGATTCTGTATCATTAGATGTTAAGGAAAGGAACGATATTTTTTTAGTCATCACGTTATGAGTAATTCGTACAGCTTAATAATTAAGAAGGCCTGTTTTAATTTGTTATTTAACCCATCCTTCCATAGAAATGCACCATTAGTGAGATACGATGAGCATATGTTACCGACACACATTTTTTTAATTGTGGTAAAAGAACACGTAGCCTGAGAACTGCCCTCTTGCCTCTCATGGGTTGGATACAGCATTGTAAATGGCCAGCATGCTGTACATCAGATCTCTAGAAAGTTTTCATCCTGTTGAACAGTAGCTCCCTATAGATTAAAACTCATAGATAGCAATTTACGTATTTTTTCATCGGAACCCAGCAGGGTTTGCTACATGCGGAAGTTAGCACCTGCTGTGTTAGGAAGAGCTGTTTAGGACCTGTAATAAAATTTGCCCACAAAAGCTAGTTAGCACTATTGTGATGGTTGTGTCTAGCCCTAGGCTAAATCCAAACAAAAGATATTTAAAAAGTAACTATCTTTAACATACTGTGTACCAAAGAATTGATATTGATAATATAATAATTTGCATTACATTACCATGTACAAAAGCATTGATATGAATTGCAGTTAACTTGTACTGAGTGCAAATAATGTGCCCATCACCAAGCGAGATGCTTTTTCTGCATTTGCTCATTTAACCTCGCAGTCACCTTATGTGAGAGAATTTGATATTATCCCCCAAAAAGGTCCTCCGGGAGCCTGAGAAACTAGTCTAAAACCCCCCTGCTCAGTAGCGGGTCTGTGAGCTAACCCAAATCTACTTGATGAGAACCACGCAGTTTCTTTTGGTCTTAAAATTGAAATTCAAAGAAATTAATCTCTTAGATCACAAAGGTAGAGAGTAACAGTCTGCATTTGATTTCAGTCTGTACTGTTCCAGAGTCTTTGCTATATCTACTCCAATATGCTATTTCTGTTTGTAACCTTGCAACAGAGAAATGATTAAACATTAATAGCAACTTTCATTATTTATAATCTAGTGTAAAATGTGTAGATCAAATTGGAAAGGCTTTGGTGACCATCGCTGCAAACTAAAAGATTTTACTGACTTATTCATCACATAAATTTGAGCATGTACTACATAATAGGTTCATTTTTTAGGCCTTAGAAAACAGCTCATGTTCTAATGGGGAGACAGATTTTGAACAGATTATCATTTAATGTCAGAGAATTACCCATAAACTAAAGAAAAATAGAGTAAGGGACTGAGAACAACTGTGATGCAAGTGGCTGTTTTAGGAAACAGGGTTCAGGAAGGACTCTGTGGAGAATGTGACATCTGAGCTGAGACTGGAATGCAATGAGGAGGCGAGTCTTTTGGGAGGAGAAAAGCAAGCACAAAAGATACAGAGGAAAGCTCAGAGTGCATCAGAAAGACCCTAAAGCGACCCCTGTGACTTCCTGCTTCCTGGTGTCCATGACATTGTGTGATCCCTCCTGGAGAGTGTATATGGGACCTGTGACTTGCTTCTAACGAAAATAGCAAAGGTTGTGAGATGTCACCTTCTTGATTAAGTTACATTTTATGGCAAAGTTACATGACAAGATGTAACTCCTTTGTTTACACTGTGTTACATAAGACTCCATTTTAGCAAATAACTGCGGGGTATCTTCAAGCAGAGTTCAGTCCTGCAATCTCATATAGCTGAATTTTGCCAATAACTACATAAATTTGGAAGAAGTTCCCAAAGTTCACATGAGAACCTGATTACAGCCTCAGGAAGCCCTAAGCAAAGGACCTAGATAAGCCTTGCCTGGGATATTGACTCATGGAAACTGTGAGATAAGAGATTTGCGCTCTTTTAAGCTGCTAAAATAATGGTAGTTTCTTACTCAGCAGTAGAAAACCAATACAGTGTGTTAGGGAGGGAGCAGCAATGAAAGATTTGCTGGTGGGAAGATAGCAACGGGAGAGCAGGAGGGAAGGAGATGGCTAGAGATCAAATTGTGAGAACAGTGATGATCAAAGTATGGTCCACAGCCCACTCATATCTCTGAACTACCAGTCTTCTATAAAATTGAAATCAAGCTTTAGCCACTCGACATTACACAACATTTGAGCGGTGATTGGTGGACTCATCTCATTGAGCAGAATATGGTCAAGCACAGATGCTATCAAATTTATTTGGTCAGTCTCCTGTTTGCCGGGGATATGTACTGATATTGATCTGAAAAGAGATGACAAGGAGGACTGGTCCTTCTCCACAGATATGTTCAAAGCACTGCCTTGAAGCTTTACAGGCTATGGTAAAAATTTGGGAGTTTTATTCTAATAGCTTTAGAAACTGTTGGAGGTTCTTGAGCAGAGGAGAGCTGTGATCTGATTTACTTTGTCAATTTAATCCTCCTGGTTCTTACAGATATTCCAGGGAGGACAATAATGAGGTGAAGAAGGTGGAAACTTAGACCAAGGGTACAGTGGGGAGGGGTGGGATGTGTTTGAATACAGACCCAATACATATTATTGATAGACTAAATGTGGGATATGAGTGAAAGGGAGGGGAAAAGGACAGAAAAGTAAATTTTATTAGGACGTATGTACATGTTCACAAGGAAATCATCTTTTCTCCTCAATATGTGTGCATAACATTGGCGTGAAGGAGACTTACTTCCCAATTATCATATTTGATAGGAATTAGAAAGTTTATACTTTTCAGGTAGGAGATTGTAGTAGGCAAAACTGTAAGAGAGCCCCCACAATTATTTGCCCCTTGGTTGTACCTACTCTGTACAGTCTTTGAGGCTAGATTTGCGAGGGAACTCACTCTTGTCATTCAGTTGTCATATGACAGAACTGACTATAAGAAGAAGATATTCTGTGTGGATGTCAGATGGATGCAGGAGGCAGCCCAAGGAGCTGCAATGGCTAAAACAGGAACAATTTGAATAGATAGATAGATAGATAGATAGATAGATAGATAGATATTGGATCATAATCCAAAGTGTTAAATGAATATCTATGAATTTTTACTGATATAAATAAATGACTGAAGAAATAAGTAAATGTGGGAAAAGAGACAAATATATCCTGTGCATAAGATTTCCAAATAACTTTCATCAGTACTGTAACTCTCCTATCTTTCAGTGTACACTGCACATTGTGACTTGCTTTCAAAGAGTACAGTATGAGGGAGGAGGTTGATGACTTTACTGATAATAACTACTTCAAGCCAGATGACTGAAGTTAACATCAATCGTGATAAATCATATTGACAGTGCATGCCTTTGATAAAATGTGGTGAGAAAGGCACTTCACCTCTGTAATGCTCTGCATATAAACACGTTACCCAAGTCTAATGAGAAAAACATCAGCCAAATTCTAACTGAGGGACATTATACAGAATACCTGACTAGTAATCTGCAAAACTGTCAAGGTCATCACAAATGTCAAAATCTGAGAAACCGTATAGCCAAGAGGAAACTTGGAAGATTAAATGCAAAGTGGCACATTGAGTGGGATTCTAGAACAGAAAAGGGACATTACAGACAAACAGGAAATCTGATTAAATATGGTTTAGTTAATAACAATATATCACCTTAGTTTATTAATTGTGACACACTAACCAAAGATGTTAATAATCGGGGAATCTTAGTGTGTGGTAAATGAGAACTCTCCATATTACTTTCACAATAATTCTATAAACCTAAAATTATTCTTAAATAGAATGCTTACTTAAAATCTAGATCTAGAGGTCAGAGACAGAATCAGTGATTCAGAGAACAAGACACCTGATGTACTGAAGCTGACTTGAAAATGGAGGGCACGTGTGACAAGAAATGAGGGTGATTTCTAGGAAAGAAACACACATTTTCTTTCTACCCACATGTACTGTGTGTAGACTTCTTACATTGATGAGTGTAAGAGAAGGAAGCAGGTAAGCCTGACTTAGTTCATTTTTCACTCTTTTAGGTCAGTTTTCTAACAAAAGGGCACATTTTATTTGTTTGTTTGTCTTTTGTTTGTCCTTAGTGTGGTGACCTAACCAGGGCTGGGTCTGCCCCTGCAAGTACATGTCTACAGTGGTGGGTGTTAAGTTAGAATGAGGGAGAGAGAAAATTTGAATATATGTCAACAGTAATGAGCCATGTTTTTTTTCCATATCTGCCTTTGTTTTTAGAGTGAAGTTAATACTTTGATCAGAATGTTTATGGCTGCCGTATCTTAATTCCCAGCTGTTTCTGAACTAGGAGAGGGCAAGACAGAATTGTTTATTGAGGTGTTCTTTTAGAGAAGTCAAAAAGAAAAACAAAAAGAAAAAAAAAAACTTCTCAAAAAAAGTATCATTCCCAAGGTAACTATCAAGGGAAGTGGGGTCAGGTTATTAGGGCTGTGAATAGCAGCACAAAGCATTTTGATTTAACGAAATAGAACCTTTTTCTTGAAAAGGGTGTGACATGTTGAGACTGAGGTTTCAAACCTATTCGTTTTACAGCTGTAGAGTTCTGGGGGGGTGGGTAGTAGGGATAGAGTGTGTGAAAACAATTATGCCTATGCAAATATTATATAAAATGACTTACCTTTGAGCTTCATATAAAAACTGATCTTGGCTCAAACTGGGACTTGCTTAATAGGCAAGAAGAAAGAATGGTCCGAAACATAAAACTGACTCCTTAAAAGCTTGACACAGGCATATGTGCTTATGAAAGTTGAATTTTTGCCAACAAGCTTATAAAAAAAATGTCATCTCACCACTCTTAGCGCTTGCAGCTATATTTTTATTTCCATTCATGGGGAAGTGATTTCCGAAGAATTTTTCATACTAGTTAAATTTGACAAAATGCAAAACCTAAGTGTCATTTAGAGGACTCAAGTTATTAAACATGGTGGTCACATAATTCTTCAAAAAGTCTCCTTTATCTCGAATATCTGACCCTTCTCATCTGGTGTGTGAAAGTTGGCCTATTATATTAAACAATATGAATTTTTAATCTCTCTAAGACATGAGGCTCCGTTGGTAAAATTTTGGACTCTGATCCTTAAAAGCTAATAAGCAAAATACTGCTCTAAATTTGCTTTCTTATAGTATTAAAACATTTCACATGCCATTCCAGTCATGAATATTCCTCTAGGGCCACGGTCACTCAAATGTGCCACAGAATTACAAACACAAGTCTAATTGGTATCAGCAGTGTAATTCCAGGCTCCACTTAGATGATGGGTGGCAGCTGATAGGCCAAGGAAACCAAAACATTACCGAGCTCCAACCATACAATTATGGCTATGGGTTTCATGGCATCCTCTGCACCCTACCACGATTTAGTGCAATGCTGCTCACACGTCTCCCTGAGGAATGTTGATATCTTACAGTATCCTTGGTTCTCTTTCACTGTGAGATGAACATCAGGTTTCCAAAAACTTCTGAGGGCTGGAACAGCAGCTAACTTTTATCTAACATGTAACCCAGAGACAATATAGTAGTTACAAGGGTGAAATATAGCACTAGGTTTTCAGATTTTGAATCTTGCTTCCACCATGTAATACCTCGATGACCTTAAAACATGTCAATTTGCTTTTTGAGTCCTTATGGTTTTAATTTATTGACTGGAGGAAGTAAAATAGACCAATATCTGCTACCTCAACAAGCTATTCTTCATAATTCAACATGAAATTAAATAATCCATATATTAGAGTGCTCCATAGAAACAAAACCAATAGGATATGTTGATATAGAAACAGATTTATTATGAGGAATGGGGTCACATGATTGTGGAGACTGAGAAGTCCCAAGTTCTGCAAGATGAGTTAGAAAACTGGAGATGCAAGAGAGCCAATGATTTATTTCCAGATGGAGTCTGAAGGCCTGAGAACCAGGGGGACCTATGGTGTAATTTCTGCCCAAAGGTCAGCAGGTTTAGACACAGAAAGAGCTTATGTTTCAGTTTGAATCCAAAAGTAGGAAAAAGTCCTGATGGTTCAGTTCAAAGGCAGTCAGGCAGGAAAAATTCTTTGTTACTCAGCCGTTTTGTTTTATGCAGGCCTTCAACTGATTAAATGAGGCCCACTCACATTGGGGAGGGCAATCTGCTTTACTCTCTTGATTTAAATGTTAATCTTATCAAAAAACAACCTCAAAGAAGCATCCAGAGTGATGCTTGACTAAGTATCTGAGCACCCTGTGGCCCACAAAATTGATAATAAAATTAAACATCACAGCCTATATAAAGTACACATTCTATTACCTGGAACGTGCATAATAACAATAATAATAACAATAATAATAATAATAATAATAATTTCTTCATTAACTATTATGGGTACTTCCTAATTTATTTCTCATATTTTTCAAGTGAGCAGCAATAATCACATTTTGTAGTGGAAAAATACTGATGTTTACAATGGATAAACAGCTTTCTAAGATCACACAGCTACTACTGTGTTGCAGAGCTAGAATTCAGAATTCAGAACTTTCTGGCTACAAAACTTGTGTTCTAACAATTAAATTGCATTGCCAGTCTTTCTTTTTAAATAAAGAACAAACTGAGAAAGCAAAAATTGAAAGCCCACAGAACTCCCTCTAAATCCTATATATATATATATAGGTTCCAGTGCAATTCTATGCCAGTGTGCACACTTATATATAACCATGTGTGAAGCATTTATGCCATTTTTCTGAGAAGTTGAGTAGGTGGGATGTATTTCAACAGCTCATCTCCACCGAACGAGAGATATAATATATAGTTAAAGATGATGTCAGCCTTTCTAAATATAATTTTCAACTGTGCTGGGAAAAAATATAAACTGCAACACTGTAATAATCAACATATAAATAGCTCCCACATCTTTGCCATGCAAATTTGGATGATATTATGGAAGAGGGCTATCAAAAGGGGCCTTCTGTTACCACGGTTTCTGCTAACCAGTGAGCAGCTGGGAGTGATGACATTTTTAGTTAAAGTGAGTTTGGAAAGGCTTTTATCCCGTGGAGATAAGCTAAAGCCCCAAAATAAAACAATCCCAAACTGCCAATGTTTGATTGGTTTGAAGTTGGAATGGTGGTATTAGATGCTTGGTTGTCTCACAGTTTTAGAGAAAAAATACACAGCTTTCCATTGCCCTTTGACTGCTGACAAACTGAACCTCTAGTTCGTTTGGCTGTGGGCATTTATCCCACCTGGCAGGGTTCAGCCCTTCATTCCCATGGCTGAGAATGATGTCTTATGCAGTCTGAGTACCTGTCAGGCCCCTGGACAGACGGTCGTTGTTCAGGATGCACCAAACACCAGGACCCTGGGAAGAAACAGATACACCAAAAACCACTGGGGCTCCATTTCAAAAGGTGGAGAGATTCTAACACATTCTCATCTCACTTATAGAAGGACAGGACTGGAGTACTTGTTCCTTTTGTAATATTGCTAATCCCAGCTAAAGATGGATAGGTATTTATTTGGCAGAGGTCACTAACAGATAGTTCTTGGCTATTTCTGGCCCTGAGACAGACTCTTTTTTTTTTTTTTTTTTTTTTTGCAGCCCAGTGTTATATTTTTTCTTCATTTGAATACTTTTGGATGGGGCTATGCTTCATTTTGCTCTAGGCTCTACATTCCTCTATTGCCTTATATTCAGTCAAACTCACACCTTTATGTTACCTTTATGGCTCCTCAGGTATTGGGGTCTCTCTTATATGGAGCTTTTTCTACTCAGCAATATCACAGACGAGGTATTCATCAGACTGTGTCAACTAAGTGATCTAGAGGCAGAACTTCTCCTTTGATCAAGGAAGGTATAAACACAGGTGCAGAGGAAGGAACCACACTAGGAAGAGCAAATATGTGAGTATCTTCTCTGAGGGATGAATTATAACCTGCCTTAACTGTTCCGGCTTGAGTGTCAGTCTAATGCATGTAGAGTACCATGTTTTTTAAGTCAAACTCTTTTGCTTGGGTTTCAGCTCTATACCTTCCGATGAGTTGCTATCCTCACCCCCACTCCCACCACTGTGGTAGATTTTCTAGAATCTTCAAAAATAAGCACAGTAATTCCTCTGATCACCATATGCACATCCCTTTGAAATGCAACATTGCCATTCCTCCTATCACATGACTCTATTTCTGTCTCTCTAGGCAATGTAACTTGCTTTAGCCAAGAGGACACTGGAAATTTTAACACAAGCAGAGACAGAGCAGTCACATGTTGGATTGCTGAGGGGCCCTGACACAAAGCCTGAAAAGGATTAGACATGTGAGTGAAGCCGTTGATGACCATCTAGTGCCAGTTATCAGTTGACTATAGAGATCAATTAATTGTAGAGGTCAGTTAACAAAGAGCTGAATGAACTCATACCAAAATAGCTACTTTTTAGACTCACAAAATTCTGAGACATAAGAGATGCTTGTTGTTTTAAGCCATTAATTTTCGGGGTGGTTTGTTATACAGCAAACGTTAAATGATGCATACAAAACGGGGCTAATAATACCTTCTTGCAGTGCCACTGTGAGGATTGTAAATAATACGTATAAGTGACTGGCTTAAAGGAAGTTTCACATAAGTGAGATCTATATTTTTTGTTATCAATCTGAGCGAGCTTCTGAGTCCCTTAACGTTTACACAAATTGAATTCTGCTCTTATTTTCCTATTCTTGAAAATCGATCGTGACTCCTGGTAGTTTTTAATTCCAATGACTTGGTTTTAGTGTTGCTCAAAATGACAATATAGCTCCCCACTTCCCTTTTACAAATTTATCTCTATCATAGAAGCTTAGAGAAAAAGCCTCAAATCCAAGCCTTGACCTTCTGGAAATAAAATTAACAATAAATGACAGAGTTAGGCAGCAGTGATTCTCATCAAGTCAGATACTGAAACTCAATCTTGAGTGTTGAGAACCAATAAATTAATTTATTGTAGTTTAAGAAACCCTTGGAGAATGTCTATTTTGTTCACGCTGTGCATGTTAGTTGCTATGCTTAGGGTGGATGAATGTGCATAGTCTTTCCCTACAAAGTTGTCAGATATTACTGGAGCAGGGTTGTAAAAATGTAGCTAGCCTATAAAACGAATTATATAAGATGCTCTAACAGAGCATCCAAATACATCACAGTAGTAAAACAGGAGTGGAAATTAAGACTATGGTAAGAGATCTTACTGTGGTAAATACAGAATTGAGTAAGTTTCTCAAGTATGTTAAGCAAGACTCTTTTCGTCTCCTTCTTTTCTTTTTTTTAAGGTCTAAATAAAACTTGCTCAAAAAAAAAAAAAAAAGAAACATCAAACAAAGTCAATGTTTCACATGCCTGAGGAATCTCAGGTAGCTTTGACTTCAAAGCAAGGCTAGATCCTCAAGCTCAAAGACATCATCGGGACTCCCTGTCTCTTGGCTCTCTTTGTTTCTCTCTTTGTTGGCTCCATTTGTTCTCAAGTAGAATGGTTCCCAGCAGCATACTGAATCCCCATTCCAAGTCTGTAACAACATAGTTTGTTCTTAAAAATTAAAATAAAAGTTCTAGATTGAACTCTTGTTAGCCTAAATTTGATCATATATGCACTCATGATTCAGTCACTAAAAATGAGAATTGGGTCAGTCCTTCCAAGCCCTAGACTCAGAGCGTAAGAGTGGGGAAGATGAACTTACCAGAAGAAGAGAGGAGGGTGGGCCCACGAATTGTAAAATGACAAATGTTCACTTTGGCACAATGCGATAGTTACTTTGGGCAGCAGTAGAGTGGTTGAGTTAAGCAAAGGAAGAACATTTTAATGGTTTGATGGTTTGACAATTTCAGTTAGAAATGAAGGTATCTTGATCGTTTTTCTTTCTTGATATCCAGACTCATTCAAGAAGCTGAGGCAGCCATTTCGATGTGTTTGGTTTTGTTTCAAAGAAGAAAAAGCAGATTTGAAGGACCATTGTATGTGTTGTTAATCCTGTGCATTATATTTCAATAGCGTGTTTCTCTCATTTCCCCAAACAAAAACTTGACAGTCCCTGGAGTCTTAGCAACTTGGTGGTTACACCTACTCAATTATGTATTTGGCTCACTTGCAGCATGAAGTAATCAGATGAAACCTGGTACGGACTGGCTTGAAGTGGAACAAATATGAGTGAACTCATCCAACAACATGCCGGAGGGGGAAAATATTATCTTTTTACTTTCATTGCTAACTCAGAAAGAACCAGGATTTGAATGACGCCACTTCATCTCCCACAACAGGATAGGAGTTGGGAACATAAACAACTGAGGTGAAGCAGAATTCAGAAGGTCGAAGCTAGGCATGACTGGAGGCAGGACCCAAGACTAAAACAGAAAACAGAAGTACACAAGAAGCCAGAGAAAACCTAGTCAGGGCAATCAACTGCCCTGGAGGCAACACAGGTGCTGGGAGTCTAGACAAGGTTTAGAGGCTTACATAGAATTAAGGACAGAAGACCTACCTCACCAATGGGGCAGATTTTAAAACAAGGATATTTGGGGGCCAGGGAACCACATGTTTTGTGGTTATTTTTGTTTTGGTGCCAAACTCACAAGTTGGATCAGGCTGTGCCATAGAAGCAGGTGAGCTGCATTAGAGAGAGAACAGAGATGAAATATAGTGGAAATATTCCACTTCTTACCGACATTGACCCCTTCCTCTGCAGACCACATCGGACACACACACACACACGTACCCTAGCCTTCTTCAAAATCCACACACATATCCAACTCTCCTGGTTAATATCTACTTGTTATTTAAAACTCAGCTGAACCATCGCATTCTCCAAGAAGGCTTCTGTGGCTAACTCCATCTAGGTATGTGTTCCCATGGTATCCTCTCATATTATTTACCAATTGTGTTTTATTTACCTGTTCATCTGTCTCCTTCCAGAAGCCAGGGACCATGAGTCAATCATCATCACATCCCCAGGAACTAGAATAATGCTCATTCAGTGTTGAGTTTGTTATGTTTTTAATAAATTATCAAGTTTAAGCTGAGTTCACCTCAATCAGTACCACTAGAATGATATTCACTTGTGCAATGACTTAAAAAAAGAGGACAGTGCCACTGTTTTCCAAGCTTTTCCAAGTGAAACTTATATCCTTGAAAGTCTTAGGCAAAGATTTCAAAATATTTTAATATATGTACTTATTTATGGGAGTCTTTTAAAAAAATAAAATTAGTGTCCAAAAGCAAAGGATGTATCGACAATTAAATGCACTCCTTGTATTTGGTAGTTTTTCCTCTAGATTAGATGATAAAATAATTTCCCAGGTGTGATTTCATTTTTGTTTGGAAACAAATTATGAAAATTCAGACTTCTATCACATTAAACAAATCACCTCACCTTGTATATAAAATAAGAACGTCCATTCCTGCTTTATATTTCTATGAAGACACATGATCTTGAGTCATCTCAGATATGTATATCTCATATGTGAGTGATCCCCAACCTTTCTGGTACTAGGGACCAGTGCTCCTATGAAAATCCAATGCCCAATGATCTGAAGTGGAGCTGAGGCGGTGATGCTAGTGCTGGGGAGCGGCTGCAAATATACATGAAGCTTTGCTTTCACTTGCCCACTCACTCACCTCCTGCTGTGTGACCCAGTTTCTAACAGGCCACAGACAAGCACTGGTTTATGGTCCAGGGGTTGGGGACCCCTGGTATATGTTGTATATAATTAAGATTTAACATTACATACTATATTATTAGTGAGCTCAGCTTATATTTTCATATTTGTTCTCTAATCACAGTAGAGCCTTCCAAAGGAATACTCAAAATAAGCACTCATTTCTCTAATGCTGTGGTTTGCACATTTTAATGTGCAGTGAGAAAATCTGGCTGTGAACGAAGATTTCTCAGTTTTCATCCTAGTGATTCTGAATGAGTAGATCGTGGGGTAAGTCCAGGAATCTAAATTTTTAAAAAGCATTCCAGATGATATTGATTTAGACTGTCTGTCAGAGACCATACTTCTAGTACTAAGTTGTTGCATTTATTCCTATCTTTTTACATATATCTCTTATTCCTCACTATTATTCAAGTCTCAAACATGGTTTGATTTAATTAAGAGTTAATGAATGTAGGAACAGAAAATGCTGACTGAACGAACAAACACATATACGTCTCTCAAAGGAGCACTTATGTTTTTTTTTCTGCCACGGCATGATTTTAGGGACTGTTCAGCCTCAGGTCTAGGCTAGCTCTGGCATAGACTTGCTGAAGAAAAACCCCCAGCTAAGAGTGTTGTTAATAAGTCCAGGAGGGAAGAAGACATGATAAAGAAGCAGACAAGAGAGGGGCCCACAGGAGATTGTTAGCAGAGGCTGACATCCTATTGCATAATAGGTGAGAGCTGCCATTCAGGTGAGCCCATGGGAGACGCCTGTTTTTTTTTTTTGTCTCAGTCAATTTAGTTTACAGCTAAGAAAGTTAGTGGCCATAAAAGAAATTATTTTCTGGGTTGCGCTGGTTCAGGGCAAATGGTGAGGCTAGTTAGGTGAGTGTCTTACTAACTGCAGAGGCCTGGAATTATGGCATGGAAACAGAACACAGGTAATAATAATGAGTACACAACAGAGTTGGTCTTTAAAAATGTTGGCATTGAAACAAAGAAAAACTAATACTCAGATTTACAGATGTTATGGCATTTAAAAAGTGGCAGTACTAGGACCTTTGTACTTATAAATGGTACTTCTTGCTGAGCTGTGCCTTGTGAGGGTGGGTGTGACCAGAAAGCTCTGTGGTTCCACCCCCACGCAATCTTAGACTTGCTTTCACTGGTTGTTCATGGTTGTGTTACAGTGCCTAATGGGACTTGATCCAGCAGGAGACCTGCTTCCTCTCCTGCTGTCACATTTCATCTTTAGTCTGGCTCTCCCTGACAGAGGAAGGCTTTGGGTTTTCTCAAGAGGCCTTCATTTTTTCCCACCAGTGTTGGAACCACCTGGGCCTGATATTTGTCTTTTATTGCTTCCTCCAAAGTGACAGATAAGATCTTTTGAATAAAACTAAGGACCCCTCCAATCTAATTATCACTCACTTTGGAAACTTCAAGGGTAGCTTTGACCCTCTTTTTGCCTCATTCTCACTCATCGAGGCTTGACTCTAAAAGTGGTTTCTTCCATTTTATTCCTACTATTTCCATCCTAGTGCTGACATATGTGAACCCATTCCTGAACATGAAGCAAATGTAGTAACTTCTGAACTGGTTGGCCTGGCTTCCTCCCACACACGTGCATCCCTTTCCCCCGCTCCAGAGTATGGTTTTTGAAACATTACTGTTCTCTTGTCAACACTGCCTTTGGAAATTTTCAGGTATATTCTACCATACTCAACTAAGTTGCCTTTGACCAACATTTACTGAGCATCCATTACATTTCAGATACTATTTTGGGATACAGGAGAGATATACTGATGGATTGTGGAGTCAACAGAAGAAGCAGACTTATGAAGAGATGATTACTGCGTAGTGGCTAAATATAAAGGCTGGCATAGACCTAGAGGAAAGTCTTCTAGAAGAAGAGACACTGAGGTGTGTCTGAAAGGATGAATAGGAGATAGCGCAGTGAAGGGAATGAAGACATTTGAGCAGTGGGTGCTGTTTTGTTTACAACAAATGCATGGAGGAGAGAGTGGACAGAATTCTGCAGGTAGAGGCTAGAGTATATATTTCAATGTTGGGTAGGGGTGAGCAAGAGTTATTAGCAAGAAGGGTCCAATCATGGAAGAGTTTTTCTGTCAGACTCAGGAGGAGAACTTTAGCATAATCTGAAGCAAGTAGTTATCAACTTAGTTTTAAGATCCATAGGATGGGCAATAAAGGGAAGTGGGGTGGTTGTGACATTCATTAATACAAAGACAATATGTAAAGTCATAAGATGAATATGACTTTTTTAGATGGTAAGTATTCACAATATGGTTTTTATGTTGCAATAGACATATATATGTATTGTTTATTATAAAATTTGTTTACATTTCTCTTAAAAAACAGAAAATTTTAAAAATCAGGCTTTTAGGAGGTTGTATTAGGTTAGATCATTTAATCCTATTTTATGTACTCTATTGTGCTTTAAAAAATATATATAAGAAAAGGCTCAGAGGTATTGAAATTGATGGTTCCAATCAAAATACCATTCACCATTCTACCCAGTTATGCTATCTGGGGGTAATGAGCCTAATGTAGGTGTTTGAGTAGAATTTAGAATTGTTTTTGACTCCATAGCGATGCAAGTTTTATGTATATAAATACGTACATTTTTCTAATTGCAAGATTTTTTAAAGTCATCATATCCCTAAATGGTGATAAAAAAAAGAGAAAGAATAGATAGCTTGGTCATAGTTAGATATAAAAAAAGATAATTCATAATACATGGATAGAAAGGTTGATAGAAGGTAGAGGGAATGAGTGAGAGAGAGGTTCAGAAATATGGAACCACTTGTAGTATTCTTTCTTTTGACATGACTTAGCACAATTTTTTTACCTTTAGAACGCTCTACTACAACTCTTTTTGGCCTAGAATAGAGGTGAACTAAATTCTTATACCCATCTAAGCCCTTCAGAAAACAGGAAATAATTTACCTGGAAATTTTACTGTTTATTTTAGGCATCACAGATTTGTTTCTTCTCATAAACAGCCTTGATTGTGGTTATATTTTCATTCATCCATAAGGCATCCCTTCACCCAGGTTGCAAGACCATTGAGAGCGGAAATATTGTCTTACTCATCGAACTCCAAACATATCCTGGCACTGGATCTTGCCAGACATAGTGGGCAGTGAATTTAATGTATAAATCATGGACTGTTTTCACTTCAGCACAGCAATATGCATCGAATATACTTTGCTAGGTGCTATAAAATGACTAGAATATAGTTCTAGATTTTGAAATTCTGGCTTGTGTTTCATTTAAGAACAGATTTTAATAGATCACATAATTTTACTTTGACATTCCTGCTATTTTACATTCTCTAAAAACTTTTTACAGGGTTTATGCTTTCCTCCAGAGTAAGGTGTAGATAATTATATTTATAACAGAATGAAGCTATTCACACTTAGCAATAAATCATAGGTTAATTCTTCAAAGAGGGAAAATATTTACACATTTCAAATGTATCAGATTTTTTTTTCTCTAATATTTTGAAGTACAACTCTAACTTTCAAGTATACAATATAATGAGTGTATTACCGTGGTCTGCTTTTATTATGTTACTGACATAGTCCAGATTTAATTCTGGGAGATGTACAAATAAATGTAATAGACATTGATTCTTACTCATTAACAACTAACAGATCCTGTATATTTTGTGTTAGTATACCATACAGTGAAGAAAATATGTTTGAGTCTGTATTTTAGTCTGGAAAATATTTAGGGTGATTGAATTAGTTATTCTAATTACACAGTTAGAATGACATAATTGCAGTAATTTTTTAACTTTTCAAAATGTATACATATTCATTACTTAATGATGTTTATGGGGACACTTACATCTAGCAAAAATACTATTTGATAAGTAGCATTAGGGCTTGTTTTGACTGACTTATTTAGATATTAATGAATAAGGTTATGAAATAGCTGAGACCCAGAATGATATGCAGTGAAATTACCAGCATGTGAGAAGAGGAAGTGAGTCTATATGTCTTGAGAATCTACATTCAGAGAATAGTAAACATAATCTAGCATCAGCACCTACAATTCTGCCGATTCTGAACTGGATCATGCGACACTACTCTCTGACCCTCCTCAACCATTAAGTTCCTTCTATCAATTTTTTGAAATTGATAGAAATTTGAAATTAGATCACTGAAGGATAGTGATTAAATAAGTATGGGTTGTTCTTGAAGAATCTAGGGAGATTGTCAATTTACAGCCATGTGCTCAGTAAGTTCAACAACTGATCACAAGTTCACATAAACAGAAAGAACTACAGAAGCAGTGAGGTGGCCTGTGAGAATGAGAAAAGCAATGCTAGACTTTGCTAGTTGATTTCTCAAGTTCCCATCTCCCTTCTGTTTTCCCACTCTGGCAGAGCAGTTTCTCTCTCTATAGACAGATGCTGCCAAATGCTCTCTATCTTAGCCTCCCTTGTAGATAGTGGGCATGTGGCCTGATAAAGGCTAATAAATCCCAAGAGAAGATATGGAGGCTTCTTGCAAAGATGTTATTCTGGTCTAAAGGAAATATAAGAGAAACACTGCTCTTCCTAGCCTTGGATGGTGTTAGGTAGAGATATCATGTCTAGAACTATAGCAGCCACCCTGTGACCATGAAGTGACAAACTGAAGGACCACAGCCTACCCACTGAAGATGGTAAGAGTGGAAGCAAGAAAAGGGACTTTATCTCTGGTGATTTTGTTAAGTTTTAAAACAACTTTTCTACAACTGAGATATCTTTAAATTTTTTGATATGTATGATAAAATATAGCTTTTTTCTACTCATAATACTTGGGTGTACAATATCTTACTAGCAATAAGCATTTTTATTCAGAAATTATCTGACGTCCTCATTTTAAAATCTCAAGTAAGTAAATCTCAATGCAACTTAACAGAACCCAAATTTGGGGGAGATTTTTATTTCTTGTGTCCTCATAAAACAAGTCTTCTAAAAAACAAAACTTCTTCACAGGTGTCTACACCTTGCAAAGAGCAGTGGCCTTGACATAGGCTTTTATCGATATATTTCTGAAGTGAAGAGCTTTGACTAAAATCACAACACCAGAGTTCGCTTG
The DNA here is from genome assembly GCA_004027375.1 of Macroglossus sobrinus. Lineage (NCBI taxonomy): Eukaryota > Metazoa > Chordata > Mammalia > Chiroptera > Pteropodidae > Macroglossus > Macroglossus sobrinus. The sequence goes on along the minus strand of PVKZ01001891.1, from coordinate 139,881 downwards.
TGGCACAGCTGTAACCAGAATATAGGTTAACTATATGGGCTTTTCTTGGTTATGTACCACAGGCTGTTTCAAAAATGGTAGGAAAATAGAGATGTCATTCATTGACGAACTATTCAAGGCGATATGAGAAATGTTATAATAACCGTTTTAAGAATAACTTCAATACACGTGGCGGCATGATTTAACCTACCATAAAATTGCAGCATAATACCCAATGAAAAAGGGTTGGAGTGTTCAAAGAAGGAGATCAGAATGGAACCTGAATATATTCAATAACTATTTGAACTTTTTTTTGCAGGGAAGTCATTTAATACTTATCCATTTAGATCCCTTTAAAAGGAAGCTTCTCTCCCAAAGCCTCTCTATTATGAAGCGACAATCTCCAGATTGCCAACTCTATTGTCCACAGAGCAGAGCATGCTTGGAAAAACCTGCCAGATAAGCAAGTTCTCACAAGCCTGGGGCGAGATTAAGTACTGAGATGTTGGTTCCTTCCAAAGATGCCTTTGCTTCTCCCGCTTCACTGCTGCTGTGAAGTCTACGATCCTGGAAATGCATTTTGAAGCAGGGAGTTTTCAAAGTGACAGGCTTAAAAAATACAATTCACCTTTTGCCCTTCCCCTCCCAGCTGCAGGATACTAGGCGTCCTTAGAACTCAGTTTTTGCAACTCTAAATATGCACCCATATCTTAAATAAATAGGCTAAGCTCTCCTGGCTCCACAGGCTTCTCGTTGTAGTTTCTAGTCTAAATTCCCCCTTTTTAATGCAGATAATTAAATGAGCATGTTTATGATTTAAACAGCTATAGAAAACATCTTCCATTTCTCCCAGCTATACACACTAATCTCAATTTTCTTATAAATTCAGAGAAATAATTAATAGCAGACTTGAACTGGCGCTAGAATTTCTTGTTACCCAAGCTGTTGCTAACTCAGAAAGGAAACCAAGAGGAATCAAATACATGGGAAAGGAAATCTGTCTTCTTTCTGAACTTCGTGGCTAGAGAGAGGTAGGCGACCCAGTGTAAGGAGAAAGACAGGCTTTCTCCCTTTGCCTCTGATACTGATACCAGGCTGTCTTATGATATTTTTTGGGTCATGTAAGCTCTGTTTTCTCATAGGTAAAATTAGTTATGATAGACTCCATAATCTCTAACGGCTCTTGAATTTTGAAGTTTTATTCCTCAATAAAATGTAGTTAAATTATTTTAAGGGAGAGGATGAAAAAATTTGGACTCAGAAAACCTAGGTTTGAAACCTACCTCCAAATTCCTCAGCTATATATCTCTAGATATAAATGTCAGAGCATGACTTTTTCCACCTGGAAAATGGAAGTGGTAATACCGATATCACAATTATGTTAAAAAGATGCAAGGACATAATAAATGAAATGATATTTATTAACAAAGTCTTTTGTAATACTCTTTCTACCCCAATAACTGGCATAATTAGTAGCCTTTAAGAAAAAGCATATGAAATATAATTAGTTTTTTTAAGAAACAATGTAAAATATAATTATTAATTACAGAGAAACAAAATTCAGCCAGCTGGAAGCTGTTCACTCGGCTTTTTATCTAACTTGCTGCTTGGAGCTGGAATATCTAGTTTTCAGTTGCTAATTCCCAATCTGCATAATGAGGGGGAACGTATGGAAAGGTATCATAAAGTCTAGTGGAATCATGACACCGTCAGCAGCACCACAAATCACCCCAATAAACGTACAATCTAAATAAAATGTGTGATCCCTAGGCAAACAGAGCTTCATGAAGGGCCCCCAGCCCACTTTTCCAGCGTGATGTCCTGCCTTAAACCCCTTTTATAGAGAAATTCAGGAACCACCACTGTGTAAGTGACTGGAAACTTTTTTTTTCTATTGTGTATGTTTTGGCTGTCTCAGGTGTATACTAGTGTTCCTTCCAGCCATCATCTGTCCAAAGACACTCTCTAACAGAGGTAGATGGCTGCCCAGATGATTTGATTTGATGTTCCTTAGAATATACAAATTCTTTTCTCCAGCCCAATATCTTTCTTTCACTGGAAAAAAAGGAAGTCCCTCCTCTCTCAATGCTCTTGAAGTTTTTTATGCCAAAGTCAGTGTAGCATTTATCATATCGTAACATAGCAGTCTGTTTATAGTTATAAGATCGTCACAAGGCTTTGACAGAACCTTAGTCTTCTATATCAAGGTATACCTAGCAAGGGGCTTGACTATGGTACATACTAAGTAAGGTTTGATGAATAAATGAATAAAATTCCAGCTACATTTTTTTTAAAACCAGAGTTCATAATAATTCTTTAAAAGAGGATATATTCCCTCTATGAGAGGTCTCACTTTGAGACTCTTAGTCATCTTTTCATATTAGTGCAAATGGAGTTTAGATACTTTCCTGGATACTGAAGACTGAGTAGTAAATTGGAGAAAGTGACCATCACAAAGAGTGTGGCAATCACCAGTAACATGCATTGACTCCCTCTTCTCCCATCTGTTTTGTCTAGAAAACACCACCCTGAATTGTATCAAGTAGGACTGCACAGAACCCTTCACTTTGAGAAGAAATAGCCCAGCTCCTGTTTACAAAGCATTGACTATGTGCTAGGAATAATGTCCTAGGCATTTTAGGTGAATAACGTGTATTACTTTTAACAACAACTCTCAAAAAGTAGCAACCTTAACAATTCTCTTTTTCGGGGGAAGAAACTGAGGAATGGTCAATTTTCCCAAAGATCATTCCTTCGTTTAAGTGGAAGGATGAATCAGAAATTGAGAGAGTTGTCTGTTCCCAACCACAAGCCTCACCCATTAGAACTCAGGAAAGGTGTCTGGACACTGTGCCCGCAGCTCAGAGCTCAGTGTTTGGAGTAGCGAGACTGATGCCAGGAGACATAGCAGGAGCTTGTACAGGAGCAGTTCTGCGTAGCTCTGGTCTAAAGTTCAGGCTGGGGGCAGATTGCAGCAGGTGGCAGATGGGGCTTGGGGAGAATGTTTGTGTGTCCTGCATTTGGCATAGCAGATACTCTCTGCTCTATCAAGCTCGCCTGAAAAGACAGAATGCCTTGGCTTCAGATAACTCCAAACTTGCACGTATTGTTGATATTGATGTTCTTTTGCCTGGATGAGAATGACAGACGTCTTTTGTCCAGATCTGGCTGACATATGGGAGCAGAGTTGACTCTCCCTGAATTCAGTTTAACTGCCAAAATCACAGACATCCCTAAGTAGCCTAAGTAATACAAATGTCCTTCTTTTCTTTGTCTCCACAATTATTCATAAAAATATTGAATAAGCTGAAATGCAGTGTGATTTATGAAGCAGCTAAACTCCAAATAGTTCTTAATTCTCCCTCCCATCCCTCGTGAAGAATGGGAGGGAGATCATAAACCAGCTAGGATAACAGACAAGCATCCCATGACAAAATTGGGCTTCCCAGGGGCCTGAACTACCAAAGCAGTTCAGAGCTGTAAAAGGGAGAAGTGAGTCCAAGATAAAGCTGATCAGAGGGAACTGAGAGTGAAACGCCAGAGATAACAAGTGCATCCTGAGTTCAACAAGGAAAAAGAAAAAACAAAAAGAATATTAAATACAAGCACCACATAACACATTTTTACTAAGTGGCATGTTCTGTCCTAAGCATTTTTTTTAATGAATCACTTCATATAATCTACTGTAGCCACTGTCATCCTCCATCACAGGTGAGGAAGCAGATGCTGTGATGTGTGAATCTCCATTAAGGAAGCAAAGCAGTACCTGCAGGAAGCCTCACACCGTATCCACAGCCCATAAAAGAAGGTGTGGACCCAGGATTGTGTGCTCAAGCTGATTTAAGATTGGTCTGAAGATGGTCCTGACACATGGGAAAGGAGTACGAGGAAATCGCTCAGGGCAATCTCCTTTATGAATGAAAAGTACAGTCAGTGGACCAAATACAAAGGACAGAAAGTACCAAACATAAATGCTGGGCATTCATAAATGGGATGATAGCTTTTATTTTCATTTTTGGTTTTTGAAATCATAACCCTTGTCTCTTGAAATAATTTTTGCCATGAGATTATCTATTTTAAAAGGTGCATCTTTTAGTTATGTTAACACTCTGTGTTTGAGGGACTACGGGAAATAAGAGTTGTAATGCTCTATAGGAGAACACGTAAATCTAGTTTATTATACTTATTTTTTAAGATTTCAAATTTAGAATTTTATGTATTGTATTGGGCGTATGGTGTTATATGTAGACTCTGCACAAATTGTTTCGCGGCAGAATAATTGCCTCTAAAGATGCCCAAGTCCTAATTCTTGGAACCTGTGCATGTGTTACATTACTTGACAAAGGGCATTTGAGGTCACTAACCAGAGGACCTTAACACAGGGGCATTATCCTGGATTATCTAGGTTTGTCCAATAGAATCACAGAGTTCTTAAAAACAGAAAAGTCAGAGAAAGATATGTGATGGTGGAAACGAGGAGGGTGGGCTCCCTCTCACATTAGAACAAGCAAGGAAACATTAGAACGAGCAAGGAAACAAATTCTTCTCTATAGACTTCAAAAAGAAATGGAACCTTATGGCCCTTTGATTTGGGCCCAATGAAACCTCTGTCACATTTCTGACCTGCAAAACATGGAGATAATAAATTTGTGTTGTTTTACGTGGCTAAATTTGTGACAATTTGTTGCAGCAGCAATAGAACGTTAATAAAAGATACTTTTGTAAAGATATTACATTTTTTTCCATTAAAAATTTGACGTAGCATTTAAAATTTTGGGATGCTTTTTTCATCCTGTATTATGGAGACAATAACCACCCAGACAAGCCATGAGTCACTATTGTCTCTCTTTTGAAGGGTAGAAAAACAGGGGTACCAACAGACTCTATCTTTGACCAAACCTTAGACAAGCTTCCCTGGGCCTTCTTATTGACTCGGCCTAATCCTTGGGCCCCATATTCAGCCTGACTAGTCCAATTGCAGCAAGAATCCTACTCCATTCATTTACCAAGAATCCTCTCACCTTTGATAACTGAACACTCTGACTGCCCCTCAGCCAAGAATCCTTTTAAACTGATTTATCAAGAATCTCCCTGACTGTCTCCTTTTAGTAATTTTCTCACCTTGATCCTTGGCTGTAAGTCTCCACTTGTTCTTGTACTTGGAATTTAGTTGGATTCTATACTGAAGTCTCTTTTCCCCTATTGCAATAGTCCCTGAATAAAATCTGCCTTTATGGCTTTAACTAGTGTCTGGCTCTGCTTCTCTTTATTAATATCTAGTAACACATAACACAGTCATGATATAATGCAGGTAACATATCTCAGCCTTTGTACCTGTGCAAAAAGCACACGATAAATTAATAGTGAAACATGCAATTATATGTGTATTTCTGTCTGGTATCCCCCACTACTCATAAGTTATTTTAAAGAATTGGCCAGTCATTTCAGTATCGTTTGGGCCATAGTTAGTCATTCAACCAGATTGTTTAGGTATTATTTTTATGTGCTCAATAATTCTCAAAGTTTAACATGTAAAGTCATTTTAGTCCTTGTTATGAGCAATCTACCTAATTTAAAGAGAATGTGATGTGTCTTAACTAATCAATACTATTCTGTGGAACTCAGGGGCTTAGAAATCCAAAGCTTCATTCAGTTCAACACCCTGCTCTGTCTTTTGACATGACAACTGTAGCCAATGGGACCAAAAGTTAGTTAAATTATTTTTATGAGTTTTGAGGGTGACTATTGGCCAGGGTTATCCTGTCTGTTTATATCTGTCTTTCTATACTTCTTATATATGAATTGTTGATAACCTTCACTTTTTTTGCTCTATGTCACATGAAGCTATTATATCCTGTTTTTTAAATTCAAAAATGAGTCAAATATCTATTTAAAATAATGTAATTAATATGTATGTAACTTAAAATCTGAAAGTAATTACCAAAACTGTAGTCATTGGTCATATTTCTATCAGAGATTTTTTTTTCCTTTCATTTAACTCAACAAGTGGGATATGTGCCAGATACTGCTAATCATACCAAAATGATTGCTGTGAGGTTTCAAACTTGGAGAATAAAAAAAATTCAGTTGAATAAATAAGTTAATTATACAAATAACAGCATAATGTGGTAGGAATGTAACAGAAGTGTGTTGAATCTCACGGCACATCAAGGAAGGGCTGTTTATGATTCAACTGTGGACATTTAAAAGTCTTCATAAAGGAGGTGACATGTGAGTTAGCCTTTGAAGGATGGTAATATTTGACAGGCAAGAAAAGGGGTGTGGCTTATTTAGTGGGGAGGATGGCTTGAGTAAGACAGGCACAGAGCAAAGTGCATTTTTGTGGCTTAGTGACTAGTCCAATTTAGCATAAATGTAGAACATGTGTATGAGAAACCCTCAAGAAATGATTTGAAAATACTATATGCCCAGAGATTAGAAGATAATTTAGAGAGTGATGGAAAGTCATTCCAATATTTAGAGCTTCCCGTATTTAATCTGTCAGTGTTAGGTAAGACAGTTGGGAGAATGATGAGTTTATATATTTTAGATAAGGAATGCTGATAGAAAGCTTCTGGAATAACCTCCAAGAGTTAGTGCCTGAACCTGGATTGCAGTAGAACAGACAGTATATTCCACAGACATGGCGGCATCCCCAGGGCTTGGCTCCTAGTGATCTGGGTGGACTAAGAAAACAGGAGGAGCTATTGCTCACTCCCAATGTTCAGCCCTGTGACAGAAAGATCATAAGATTTACAGTCAGAGGAGCGATCCAGGGTCTTAGGAGGAGGGTTCAGTTTTTGATATGTTTAGTCATAAGATGCCAGCAGGATGTTTAGTTGATGATCAGTAGCCAGCCAGAAATGGGGGATGGTTCCTTGGCAGAGAAACTAATGGGGAGCTGTCAGGGAGGAAGATGTCAAAGAACATACGGGAGTGACATTCCAGAGGGCAAGTTTAGAAAAAGGTAAGAGAAGAGGGATCAAAGAGAACCCAGGGGAAGACCTATAGTGCAGGGATCCAAAAAGGTGGATTCAAGGAGGAGAGAGTTTACAAAGGAATGGAAAGATACAAGTAGTGAGTGCTGGAGAAAAGTCGAGTAATGAGAATGTGTAAGTTGTAGCAGTGTTTTAACACTCTAAACAGTAGTTTGGGGACAGCAATAGGGATAGAATTTGTTCTGCAGGGAGTCCACCAGCCTATGTGAAGACGCAGGGACAGTGAGAGGAAAATAAATTTCCCGTAATTTAAGAGGGACACCGTTAATCCTTGAATAATGTGGAGGTTAGTAGTGCTGACCTCCCCACTCAGTAGAAAGTCTGCATATAGCTTCTGACTCCCCAGAAACATAACTACTGTTGACTGGAAGCCTCACCAATAACATAGTCAATTATACGTATTTTGTATGTTATTTGTATTATATATTGTATTCTTACAATAAGAAAAATATATTAAGAAAGTCACAAGAAAGAGAAAAAAATTTACGGTATTGTGTGTATTTAATGAAAAATATCTGCACAAATGTGGACCTGCACAGTTTAAACCCATGTTGTTCAAGGTCAACTTATATAGAACAGAAACTTGATAAGGTAGTAGAAATAATGATGTCATTGTTTGTGCTAAAGCTGTATAATGAATTCTGATTTATGAAAACCTCCTAATAAAAGAGACACAAAAATTAAAATTGGATGACCAATTACATTTTTAAATTAATGCATACACAAGTTTGTGTTTTTTTAAGTTTATTTAGAATCTTTACCAATTTTCCCCTAAATGTATAAATATTTCACTTTAAAGTCTTTAAGATTTTTAATATAATTGGACTTATAGCCTCAGAGTGTTATCTGACTTCCTACTCTATCATTTTTTTTGGAAGCTGGAGGCCTGACCACTACTTACCTACATTAAGACCTGAAATTTATCCCACAAAGAGAATAGGCTGACACCTTAAGGACTTGGAAGTTCCAACGGGTAATTCATGTCACTAATAGAAACTTAAGTTCTGTGCTAGGTGAACTGAATCACCTTTGGGTGGCTTGGGGATCAGAAAGCCCCAGTTTGGGAAAACCACAGAAATTTGCACTGAAGACTAACTTCCAGGCAAGCATGATGAAAAAGACTTTAAAATTTGCAGTACAGTGACCGGAATAGTGCAATCAAAGCAGCAGCAGCTGGGCTAGGTCAATGATATGCTGTGATAACTGCTATTAAGCTAATTTGCCACAGAAATATAATGGAATAAGATCTATCATTTTTAATGGAAAATAGAAAAACATGAAAAGATGGTGTTGTCCATTCTATTTGAAGAGATGACATTAATGAAGGAGAAAATGGCAGAAAAATGTGTGATATAGAAGAAGCTCCTGATATTAGTAGAAAATACAGGTGAGCAACCCACGAGGTGAATTATCTAAAGTTTCTTATGCCAACTCCAGCAAGGAAGATGATTTCTGGCAGCAAGTGTATCTCAAAGAGAAGCCAGTACCCTCATGATTATTATATGTTCAGGTCTAGCTTGATATAAACAACAACCAAAAAAAGCAAAAAAATGGGCACTCTGGGCTGCAAATTCTGTTTTACCATTAATTTGTAATTTCAAATCAGGTCAAATAACATTCTTTATTCTATTTCTTTTTAGTTCATGCTCTAATACTTTTAATATATTGGGTTTTTCTGTAGCTTTTCTTTTTATCCATGTGGACACAATGGCTTCCTCCTTCAAAATACTCTGTATGCTTTATTGTATGAGCATGTATTTTTTTTAATGTTTCAGTCCCCATACAAAACTGAATTCCTCTAGAACGTGGGTCATGCCTCTAGCTTAGAGGGGTTTAATACACATTTATAAAATAACCTAAATAGAATCAAAGAACTACTTCCCAAAGCAATTTCTATGCATAGAAAGAGTTGTGTTTCTTTTTTTTTTTTTTTGTCCCTCTGACTTTGACAAAAATAAAGGGCTAATATCACCACTGGGCAAATTTTATAAAATTACTCTCTAAAGTGCTTCAACAAAATCTGCCAACACAACTCAAGCCCAAACTTCCCCCACCCTCACTTTGTAGCAAAGGGCCTCCCTGGGACAGCCTGCCAGTCACAGAGACGAGAGCCAAATTGTTCAGTGGATTTGGGAAGTGGACAGATGTTCTCCTGGGATGATGGAGACAGGCACCGCCACATACATTTTCACTTGACGTGTTAACCAATATTCTTAGCCAATTATTCACAGGCACCCAGCAGTTAATGCATGCAAAGGCAGGAGCTAGAATGATCACTCATGGCTCCCACACAGCCCCAAACTCCTGCCAAAGTGCTAAATTCCTCTCCGGCTCTGAAAGACATGGAGTTCATTTTGTGTGCCCTTGGATGTGCGCCTTGCGGATTATATTAGAACATGTAAAGCTGATTATGAAATGGTCATTGCGGATGCATAAGTGGGAGAAAATAAAACAAACACTGAGAATATATGCCTCGAAATACCAAACTGGAAAGAATGGGTTTTCGGTATGAAAATGCACTTGAGGTCTCAAAGGTAATTATCCCAAAGCACTGGAATAGTGCAGTAAAAACAATAGCCCTGATATACTGTGAGAACTGCTATTAAGCTTAATTTTCAGCAGAAATATAATATAATAAGATCTATCATTTTTAATGGGAAATGGGAAAATATAAAAAGATGATGTCATTCATTTCATTCAGAGAGATGATAGCAAAAGAAAGTCAGCAACTGAAATATTTACTTCCAGGCATTTATACACACAATGCCATTGTATTGCCTACATTGTCTGGACTGTAAGCAATCCAAACTTGGACTTGGCTCCTGGAAAATATGAAGAGAAAGGGATATAAACCTTGTTGCCAAGAAGCTTTTGATGTGAGTCTTCATTTTAAAACTAGCATTTTGTTTCTGAGGGGAAATTGTGTTACATGAAAAATAATAGCCATTTCTATAATAATTCTTTTGGATAGATGTATCAATATTGCAGAATATATAGAATTGTGTCAGTCAGTGTCCAGTCAGTAAAACAGAAATGCCCTAAGTTTTTCCCCAGATAGATAACGTAATAGGGATAATTAGTTAGATGATGATGAGAAACCAAACAGGGGACTAAAAGGCCACCCAGAGATGAGCATCTGTAGGAAGCAGCTATCAGACTGAAGGTGTGAGGCAATGGGAGACGTGGTATCACTGGGAATTTGGGACACCCTGTGGGTGAGAGACTCATGGTGGTTGACTGCCCCATGGAAGCTGAGACCGTGTAAGGAGCTGAGGGAAGTGAGAGCTGGAAGCATGGAAAAGATACAATCACTGCATTAAAAACTATTAAGAGTTGTTTCTCTTTTCTTCCCACCTTCAACTCTTCTGCCAGTGCCTCCCATTGGTGAACCCAGCCAGGGGCCAGGAAGCAAGGAATTCTGGGACACAGAGCCTATAAACATCAGGCCTGTTCCAGTATAGAGCAGAGCAGAGAAAGGGTGAGAGCAACTTAGAAAATGACCAGCACTGTTTCCAAAGCCTAGCCTTGCTTTTCCACCAATAATCTCTCCTCTAAATAATTAGTCTATCACAGTTCTCCCTTAATAAACTCTGACCTTCTTTTAATCTGTTTTCTATAATGCAGACAGCATGATCTCTTTAAATTCTGCCATCTGATTATAGGACACTCTGGTCCCTGTAAAAACCTTTAATGCTTCCCACTGCTCTTGGAAGAAAGACACAACTCTTTGTATGACCCACAAAGCCCTTCGTGAACTGGTGGGATGACTTCTCCAAGCTCATCTCATTTACTGCTCACTCCCTCACTGTCCGTAGTACAGTGGTCCAGGTCTTCCTGACATGTATTCATTGATTCATTCAATCATTCAGCAAAGTTTTGTCAGGGGTCTGCTTTCCTCCAAGCATTTTTCTTCACTCCAGGGAAAAAGTGAATAAAACAGATGTAGTCTATACTTACCTGGAGTATATTACTTTGTGTATGAGTATGAAGGGGCGAGCACTAAGTAAAGATCTGAATATAGGGTATTTAAGATGGATAACAGTACTGTGAAGAATGCTTTTATGTATTGTCATTATGAAGTCCTCCCTAATCGTGTGACGTTTGATCAGAGACCTAAAGGAAGCAAGGGAACACGGGCTGTGCTTTAGCTGTATATGTTGTATATAGGGCAAGAGCTTACCAGGCACAGGAAGTAGCCAAAGTCCCTGAGGAATAAGTATAAGATTCTAGAACTTTCCATGTCATATATCAGAAGAGGACTGAATACTTTCTTTTCATCCTAATTAATCAAATTTTTTTTAAAAATGTTCATTTACAAGTTAGAGTTTCCTGCCTAAATTCAAATTTAAATTATATATCCATTGGTAAAAGATGATAAGCAATTACCTCAAATACTTGACAGTACAAATACTTGACTCCCTGAGGGAAGTGATTGGCTACCCCTAAGGAAATAGGCACTGCTGCATAAAAGAGGGCACCAAAATAGAGTGGCTTCAAAAATACCCAAGCGTATTTCTCCTGCACAGAATAGTCATGGCTAATTTGGCAGGTCCATGATGTCAGGAATTTGGAGCCTCTCTATTTTATTTTTTCAGTATTCCAAGAGTACTTTGGTACTTTTCAAGCTATTTCATTATTATATTCACAATCCTGGCAGCAGAAGAGGGCACGATGGACAGTAGCAGGAGGCTTCTTATACGCCTTCTCCCTGTAAGGTCATGACCCAGAAGCTGTACTCATCACTTCCTCTCACATTCCATTACATGACCACAAGAAGCTCGAAGAGAGGCTGGCCAGGCCTGTAACCTGATAAAAATGTTATTTATATGAAAGAAGGGAAAGGTCTATATTGGAAGATTCCTGGCAGTATCCGCCATACCAAGCAGGAGCTACAAGGAAGACAGAGGCCTAGGGATACACACGAGAGCCAGTGTGCTTGTAGAGCACTGGATTACATGGCTTAACCAGAGCAGATGATCTGTGCGATCAGAACGTTTAGTGTTGTGGTTTGATAACAGAACGGAACCTTAAAAAACAAAAAAAACAAACAGGAAAAAACAGCAAACAACACGATTCAAAATTCTGCAAAACATCTAAAAAGAAAGCTGAATAAAGGTAGCTGAAGGTGAGGTGCTATTTTACACAGTCAAACCACAGCTTACATCAGTGGCAGGGGTGGTGGGTCAGATTCAAACATTAGTGCCTAAGGTGAAAATCACTTGAGTGTCGAAATTATCATAATATTTCCCCAGAGAAATGCCATACTTTGCCAACAAACTATCTATCAATACATTCCACAGTTAATTTTCTTCCTATGCTGGGAACAGGTCGCTATTTTTTTCTTTTATTGACACCAGATGAAAAAGCTGCCTTGTGTTTAATGGACATATGGTGCGAAAAACCCTTAACCTCTGTATGGTAGAATACCAGTTAGAGCCATAGAATAGAACCTAAACCAACCACGACAGTGTCACACAATTTCTTAGGCTGCCCTGGGACATACACTTGTAGAGGAGAATGCTAAGTGGAATGGTTTGCCTCGGGAATTGGTAGATTTCTATACAGACCTGATAGTAGCAATTTTAGGCTGTGTAGGTCTTATGGGCTTTGTCGTAAATATCGGGTCTGCCACCATGACACTAACACAGCCATAGACAACGTATACATGGACTAGCAGGGTCGTTTCCTGATAAAACTTTATTTACAAAACAGGCAGCAGCTGGATTTAGCCCAGGAGCCCTAGCTGGCTAAATCCTGGTCTAAATTGTTAGTTTGATCTCTTTTTTGGTGTTGGCAGGAAGCATATTTTCTTTTCTACTTCGCAGAAGTTAAGTGAGCATGTGATGCTGCTTTCCTTAGGCGAGACTTGCAGACCATAGCATCCTGTTTGTTCTCTTGTTAGTTACGCAGCACAAACAACTTAGGAAGCGGAAGTGGAAGAAGGAATGGCCATCCATGTGGCAGGGTGGTCAGTGAGCACATCATAGAGGAGGCAGAGCTGAGCTAAACCCCAAAGGATGCTGTTTATTTAGAACCACTAAGAGCTCTGTACATGTTATGTCATTCTATCCTCCAACACGTTGACGCAGTTTTATAACCACAGAGAAGCTAAACTTTCTAAGAGCTAGTGGGAAATGGAGCCAAGCCAAGATTTCAACTCCAGCTCCTCTCATTCCTTATGCTATTAGCTTTCTGACTTTGAATGTCTTGGGGAGGTTAGGAGTTGAATATTGTTCTTCAGATACCCCCTTCCAACATCAATCCATCTCATTAATACTCAGGTCATTTTCGGGATATTGTGTTTACATTTCATATCATGTGATCATAAAGCTCATGAGGAAATAAAACAATTTCAAGAATTGGCATAGCATTGTGCCAGGGTAGATGCCAGCAGGTTTTGGAAAAGAAGAAGCATTTGCCTTCTCTACTATCACAATACATGATGCCTGCAACAACTTTAGGTCTGAACTAGGTCAAACTCATATCAATTTATTCTAAATTTAATGCTTTTCTGAAATACAGGTTCCGTGTTTTCAAATATTTACCACCAAGCAGAAACAAATTAACTTTTTTGTTTGTTTGTTTTGCTTTCTATTATCCTCCTCTGTGCACGACAGCAGTGGCTCACCGAGATATTAAAGGATCACATACTCCGTGCCCATACTCACCACATTAAAGGTGGTATAAACAGCAGATTTTAATTAGAGTTTGGAAAGAGCATTTTTGTTTAAGTAAAATAAAAACACAGGTGGTTTAGTGAGTTCACTCTGAGTCTAAACCCCCAAACGCTATTTAAAGAGCAAAGTGGTTAAAAGATTTCATTTTTCTGGTCAGCTCTACCCCAGGTAGAAATAACAACCTTCCCGTTGCTGACAGCATGGGGTGGTCATGTGCATTTGGCTCTCAGCCAGCTGTTATATGCTTCAATATTCCCTAACTGGAGAAGGCTCTCCAGTAAAACGCCAGGCAGTTTTCAAGCATTATATTGCCCATGCCTTAATTTTTCCTTAGCTATCTTAAAATTTTATTAAGAGCATGATGTTCCTTGGGCCTTGCCTACTACAACCCTCTACCCCTCAGCAACCCCCCTCTGCCATCCTAACCACATTTCTAACCACAACCATCATTAGAAGAATACATTCTCCTTGTGAGTACTCTTGTTAGAACCTGTTCCATCACCTTATGTTTTGGATTCTTTCTATTCTTTATTAACAGCCGAAGACATGGAGATCTTTGGAGCATGCATCTAGCTCGAAAATCATCCCACACTCAAACTAGCGACTGATTTGTTAACAATCACTCATCCGTGTCATCACTGAATATCTAATTTAGTCTCATTTTGAAGGTTGGTTAGACAACTAATACAAATGAGCGAAAATCTAGGCCGAAGTGACATTTTGCTTCTAGGTGCCTTGGGACTGTATAGAGGGCTGGTGTTTGTCAATGGCAGGGTCAAATTAAGAAGAATACAGGCTTTAGTACTGGGATGCTTAGGTGTGAATCTCAATTTAGCCACTTCCTAGTGATGGGAACTGATAAAAGTTACTTAATTTTTTCTGTTGCTCAAAGTCTTCATCTGTAAAATGGGAGTGAGGAGAGAGTATCTAAGAAGTCAGATAAAGACTTTGAGGGCTGTATGAGTTAACATCTATTAGGCACTTAGAACAGAGACTGGCATGCATTTAGTGGCACCTGCTATTATTATTTCAATGATACGTGCCGTAGGTTGAGAGCCTGTGCTCTATTAAGCACTTAACACACTATTTCATTTGCTCTCCAGTCAACTCGGGAGACTTATGTATTTGAGAAAACAGATCTCAGAGATTTATACCTCAGAGATTTTACAATGCTAACCTGAAGATGCCTGTCTGACTTCTAAATTCTTGATACAACAGTAGGATGAAAAGATTTAAGGCACCTTTCTCATTGAATAAACGTAAATAAGAGAGACATCTTCTAAAGCACGTACATCTATAAGCATTGTAAGATATATTTGCATATGGACGTGCTTCCTATGCACAATAAATGTTTGCAAAAATATTTATATTTAAATACACCATCTCCTTTAAAATCATCAAGAATACTTTATGCCTTAGGACAGACAGTAATGTGGACTAGAAGAGCATTTCAGTAGCATTGATCTTGTAGCCAGCATCTTCTCATTATCTTTGCCCATTTATATGACTCTTTTTGGAAAATTAAAGGTTTAGTTGCTTTACGGATCCTTTTATGTTTCCTTGGAATTATCTCTAATATTTCTCAGAATACTCCCTCTTAAATTAAATGTATGGCATATTACAGAGCTTATTTGGGCTTCTTTGTGGCACTTTTATCTCCTTTAGCTTCCTTTCCAAGTTATTAATTTCTTAGTGCATTTTAGTGCATCATCACTAACTTTTAAATAGCACTGTTACAGGATATTTTAAAAGATTTTAAATTATAAAAACAGTGAAAAATGTAAACGCAGAACCTGAGTCACCCAAGAATTTGTAGAAGTTCCAATACAGATAAATAACACTGTGGGCCCACAGTGCCAACAAAGGTTATTGGTAGTTCTTTTAACACGTTAGTGGCAGTTCCTTAAGACAATTTTAAAGTAAAGTCTATTATCCACTTAAATTGTAAGCTTGGAAATAATGTGATTCTTGATGCATTTTGATGCTTTAGGGATCATGGTATAATTTTAAATTTGGCAAGTAAATTATATCTTTATATTATAAGATTATATTTCAAATTTATATAAAATGCTTCCATACTGTCTATGACGAGAGCAAAGAGCGTATCCTTTCTGTTTTTCCATACCCGCTTCGAGTTTGTCTCATGGTTCTTCTGCTGTGTAGCTGAGAGCATTGATTTTATTTGGGCGTTGTGACATTTAGGACAAAATTTCCCCTGGTCAGTGCAAGGCATTTAACACTTCTAGCTTATGGGCAAAAATACCAGTCGCCCCATAGGTTGTGAGAACCAGAGTGTCTCCACACATTTCATAAAGCCTGATGGAGAGTTAAAATTACTACCTTTCGAAATCATTGGATGCCACACAGGCACCTTATACGTTTCCTGTTTGCAGATAGCATTCCTCTGCCTCCAACATGATGACAAAAGAAAGTGAAGCGACAGAAAGCAAAGGTAACTGTCTAAGTGATGGATTCTAGGGCCAGGAAAAAATGTTCAGAGAGGAATCTGGAGGATAGATCATATGACATGAATAGTAATAGATAGCAAAATTAGCGATAACTTAAATTGAGCATTTTCTGCATACTGGGCATTACTTTAAGTGCCTTATATGAACTATCGTGTGCCTTTATTTTTGCAACAACTCTGTGTGGTGAATACAAGTAATGCTCTAAGTATATAGATCAGGGAATGATTACACAGTGTTTGGTGTGAGTTAGTCATCATTTGGTTTTGTTAATTTAAGAGGGAATGTACAGAAATGTACAGGAAGGAAACACATTACAGGACAAAAGAGAAAAAGCATGGGTTTAATTCTATTTTTACTACTCCCCTGCTTTGTGATTTGGAGAAGTTTTTCTAACTTCTCCAGGCTTCAGATTTTTGTTTTTCATTTTTTTAAATGGTGTTTATTGTACACACTTCTTTTTGAAGTAATTTTGAAGTAATCATCATTTGCAAACTTTCATAGCTTATATTGTTTAAGTATTTTCATTATAAAAACAGCCAGTTCTGATAGAAGTGGGGAGATTTGCCTCTCTAGCCTTTGTTGTATAGTTTGGTTTATTAATAATAAAAAGTATAATTTACTGAGTTCTTACTATGTGCCAGGCACAGTCCTAAGTGCTTGACAAACTTACTATTTTAATCTTAACAACAATTACCATGGTTACTTAGATTAAACTAAATTGCTAAGAAAACTTTATACAAAAGTGTCTTTTAAACACTGGGATACAGATTTGCTGGAACCCATAAGTTACATGTAAATATAGAAATGATCTTTGCTAACAAGCCTAAAAAAAAAAAATTAAGATCCAGGTAAAATATATGGCAGGTTTTTGATTTGAGGTTTCAAAATTCTGTCTGGATGTAGTTATGATTTTTATACTAGAGTAAATGGCTTCCACATTTGCTCATGTATGTATAATTTATTTAGATGGGTGTCAGAATTTTGATATACTCTTCTCAAATCTGGCTTTCCTCATTAAGACAGTAACTAATGATAAAATCTTTGGTCAGGTTGAAGTTTCCCATGTGGTAAGAATTCATATGTGGCCAGTAACAATATCATAGTAGTGTCATTTTTAAGTGCTATCACTGCTCATGAGTGCAAAGGTTGTTTTGTTGAAAAGGTGTCACAGTCTCTACACACATGGCTGAGTGTATGAGGTGTATAACAGCTCTTAAAAATTGTATCTGAGTTGAAATATAATTTTATAATGGGCTGAAATAGAAGTATCTGCAAGGATGAAGGGAAAGACCTAAGTACGTCCCAAAACAATTTACAGAATAGTAATACCATGGAGAACTTGAATGTGTCTCTCACATAAGAATCATAACTTTAAAGCTAGTTAACATATGGTTTATATTAATGAGCTTATTTAGCATCCATGTATTGAATATTCATATAATTGAATAAGTTCTTGTATCACATGTGATTTAATTGACACAATATTTCATTAGCATTATTTGTGTGACTGCTTTTATAGCTTATAAAGCATTTATATGTATATGTGTGTGTGCCTGTATGTGTGTGTGTGTATAGTCCTCTCAATTGCTTAGAACAGTCATATAATGTGAATATTAAGATAATTAACATCATCATCTACTTTCTCAAAATGAAGAAATTGAATTGAAGAAAGGATAAGTGGCTTTTCCAGGGTCACCAGGACACATTTATAAAATTAGGATTATTACAGCCCTATTACTGATAGGCTACATGGAAAAAAATCAAACATAATATTTATTATTTTACATATTTTTTTATTCTTCTCAAAAGAACAGTTTTACACTGATGAAGGTATACATTTTGGAATCAAGCCTGACTGGTGCTTCTATCGTGAATGTGTCACTACATGTGGTACCTACAATATTATTACCAGGTCATCTAGGGAGGAGAAATGCTCCCATTTTTTTTTCCCTGAGGTCATTAAAATAGATCAGACTTTTCTTCTTGCTAGGAAAGAGTACTAATAATAGTAACAAGAACAAAAAGAGAAGTAGTATCATAGATAACAATTAATGTGGTCCAAACACTCAAGATAAACTAAATAATTTTTCATATACTACTTTTAATCATCATGCAATCCTTATATTGGATATTGTTATTACATTAAGAGAAATGTAAGTTCATAAAGTTGGTATAATATGGCCAAAGTCATACAGAAAATTAATAATGAAGGCTCATAATCCATCTTACCTCATCATCCACATGCCTTCTTCCTATGACAATACTAAACAAATTTTTCATCAAGGAGGAACCTCTATGAGAAAGTTTTTGTTGGTTAGTTGGTTTGTGTGTTTTAACTCACTAAGACACAATTTATGAAAACAGTACTGGCTGAAGACCACAAATCACATATACTCTAATTCTATTTAAAAATGCGTAGAGAAAAATTGCTTCTTTTATAATAGACATGCTGCACAAAGTTAAGTAGAGGCAGTTCTCCTGCACTGAATTTTCAAAGAGCAAATAGGATAATTGGAATTTGATTAGTAAGAAAACATCATTTGCATTACGTGGACTACTCCTAGTTGCAATATAATTAGAATTTGGATCCAGGGGACATGGGAGCAATAATATTTTTCCATGAGGAAAATATAGAAACACAGAGGTATTTTTGAGCTCATTTTTCTGTTAGCATCTCCTTTTCTTTTTCTTATTTAAAACTTTTATACGATTTTACTTTTATCTTTGCTGATTGTGAAGAATGCAACAATCAAAATTACAAAGTCATGGTAAAAGGTGGGAGAAACTAAGACTATATGGAAAGCTGAAGGTGAATTTTGCTTAAATTACTTTTTTCGTAAAATGTAACAATATACAGTTTAAAATGTGGCAAATGCCTTTGTTATTCAGAATCTGAAACTCCCTCAACAGTCTCTGTTTATTTGCTCCTAAAATTTATTTTTTCTCAGGCAGTTTCGCTTAGAAATGCACCTAATGTGTTATGATAGAACAAACTGCATGACAAAAAAAATACAAAATGTCTAACGTCCATGTTGATATAGAGTTTATTTCTCTCAATGTTGTTTTTTTTTCAATTTTCCATGAATATATTATTTTAAAATCTTTTAAAATATAACGGCACCTAGATAGAAAACTTAGTTTTCATATAATGAGTCTCATGCAGGCTTTCCTGCATTATAACATATCCATACCAGTAAGCCACGTCCCATAGGTTTACTTTTCTCTTGCTTTTTAATATCCTTTTAAAAATTTCTTTTAGACTAGGTTTCTAAAATTGCTCTCCAAACCCCAGATGTCATATTTATCCATCATCTGTAACAGAAACAATACTTCTTTTCTCAAACACATACCAGCTATATTTTATTTTTAGAACAGAAGCATTGACATTCTATTCAACTTTAATAGGCAACTTTTTTTTTTAATAAGAAAAAATGGAAAATACTTTCTGTAGTAGTTAGGGTTTTTCAGAGAAACAGACGCAATAGGCTATGTATTTATAGATACATTATAAGGAATTGGCTCACACAATTATGGAGGCTGACGAGCTCCAAGATTTGCAGGCAGCGTGCTGGAGATCAGGAGAGAGAATGGTGTAGTTCAGTCTGAAGGCTGGTAGGCTTGAGAGCCAAGGAGAGCTGAGGTATCAGTGTAAGTCCAACGGCAGGAAAAAACTGATGTTCCAGCTTAAAGGCATTTGAGCAGAAGAATGTTCTTGACTTGAAATGGGTCAGCCTTTTTGTTCCATTCGTTTCTTTAACTGATTAGGTCAGGCCCACCCACATTAGGGAGGGCAGCCTGCTTTACTCAGTCTACAAATTCATTCAGCAATTTCCCTACAGACACACCTAGAATAATGTTGGTCTGGTCAAGTTGACTCATAAAATTAACTATCACACCTTCCTTGAAATCTTTCTCTTAAAAAAATTTTCTAGACCTATCTGGGAAAGCAAAGTTAACTCCAATAACACTTTATAACCATGAATGATCTGTTCTCTTACCACTCTCAACCATTTATTTAATAGAGTGGTTTAGACAGATATCCTGAATTTTAATTGGAACTTTACTAGGTAACTGTTGACACATTGCTTAAGCTCTGTAAGCCTCTGGGGAATGGGCTATTAATTATAGCTATCTCATGAACTGTGAAGGTTAAATGAGGATTTCAGCACCCACCACTCCCCTATCATTACCACCATACACAAACACTCTCTTGCAATCCCTTCACCCTACTTTGTAAAATCTTTTTTATTGGAACTTATCAATCTTTTTTTCAATGACAGTGCTGTGTAACAGAGCACCTCAGAACTTAGAAAGTTCAAGCAGCAATTGATGTATCACTTGTCCTGGTTTCATGGATGAGGCAAGGTTCAGGTGTGCAGCCCCCCTGCTCCATCCAGTGCCTGTTCAGGTTGCTTCTGCAGCTCCATTCAAGTGGCATCAGCTGGGCATTGGAATGTGAATGATGGACCACCTTACTGGCCTGTCAGGCAGGATTAGCAACCCTGGGGATGCTTTAGTGACCTTTCATGTAAACATTATTCCTCTAGAAGTCTAGATCTGCTTCCAGTTTCTAGAGAGCAAAGGTGGAACATATCAAGCCTTTTTATAAATTAGACCTGGTACTGCCACAGCCTCACTTTTACCTCGTGCTTTTGTTCAAAGCAAGTCACACGACCTGTCCAGATACAAAGGTAAATAGATTCCATCTTACGATGGGAAGAATAGCTGGTACCAATAAGAGAACAGGAATTGTGTTTTTTTTTGTTTTTGTTTGTTTGTTTGTTTGCTTGTTTATTTCTTTAGGTGAGGCAACTCTTGGTTGACCTCACAGATTGCAAGGACCTTGTCAGCTTACAATCTCTTATTTTTTATTTTTTATGCCTACAGCACCTGGCCTTCCTAGGTGGTCTCCCATCCAAGCAGGCCCAACCCTACTTAGCTTCTGATATCAGACGGGATCGGGCTTGTCCAAGGTGGCATGGCCATAGATAAGAACAAGAATTGTTGATGGCCATCTTTAAAGACATTCTCCCATACCATCTTATATACTTGTGTTAGTTTGCTAGGGCTGCCATCACAAAGTACCACAAATTAGTATGTTTGATAGGGTTTCTTCTGAGAACTATGAGAAAGAATTTGCTCCATGCCTCTTGTCTAGCTTCTGGTGGTTTTTGGCAGTCCTTGGTGTTCCTTGACTTGTAGAAACAATCCACAATCTCTACTTTCATCTTCACATGGCATTCTCTTTATGTACGTGTCAGTCCCCAAAATTTCCCTTTTTATAAGAAAATCAGTCATATTGATTTAGAACCTACCCAATGATCTCATTTTAACTTGATTAATTCTGGAAAGATTCTACCTCCAAATAGGGTCACATTCAGAGGTAGTACAGATTAGAGTTTCAATATGTGAACTTTAGGTGGATACAATTCAGCCCATAACAATATTATAATTTATTTAATTTATTACAGTCAGTGTCTCTTGTTTTCTGCAAGTGTCCCTCACGCTAATACTCCATGATAGCAGGGACCTTAATTATTTTGCTTCTGTATTTACTGATATTGAGCAACCATTCAATACATTTTTATTGAAAGAAAAAAAAATGAATGGCATTTATCAAAAGTTAACATATTGTCTGATATGTGAAAAGTACTAACAAATATGAGCTCTTATTATTATAATACATGCATCAATCCTAAGAAGACATCTTTGAATATTATTTTCCAAAACATATAGAAATTATTATATATTACTATAAAATTATTAAATAGGCAAGAATGTGAAAATTTTATGAATGCATTTCTTCAAAGTAGGTTATTTAGTAAAATGTTTATTCTGATGATTATACTATAGCTTAATAAATTTTAGGGAATCATATTTAGAAATAGTTTTATAAACATACATATTGGTTCATTTTTGTTACCTAGGCTGATCTCTCACCAAATACACTTCAGAATGTCTTTGATGCTTTTCTAAATTCAAATATATTCATAAAATGTTGAATGATGACATTTCCAAATGTGCTATGTATTATACGTAGTTTCAAGAGTACGGTTTGCTACATATCTTCATTCAATTTATCTTAGAAAATAGCCCCATATTAGGGAGAAAAAACAATTACAGGTCACTAATAGGTTTTGAAAGGATCCATATTTATCTTAGACTTCTTGTCCTCTTTTTAATGGTTAAATTGCAATAGGAATGTCCTAAGATACCCATGTCTAGAAGACACTGCCTCTTATTCTCATACAGAAAAGCCATTTTAAGATTAATGGTTAAAAATGAGGGTCTCTCACTTTAATAATATTTAGGTCACTGGCCTACAGAGTAGTAGTAAAGATAAAACTCATTCCAGATTAACACCACATGCTTCCATTCAGAACCATAAATGCTGTTGATGAATTTTTTAGTTTAGATCAATGTTGCTGTCTCTGAAAGAATGGTAGCCATTGAGTCCAAGGAGGCCTTCATTGAACCTGCCTCAAAGGCATTCAAGGTCCCCAGAGATTGCCAAGTCATTGGGGTATGCAGAATAAATTAAAGTTAAAATATTGTCCAAAAGAGACCATATGTTTGAGCAGACTGCATTTGCCTTGACAGGGGAATGTAAGTGTTAAGACAAATCATGTCCAACTTGTCATAAAATTGAATTAGGACTAGAAAAAAGATAGAAATTTTAGTCAAAGGAGCTAGGAAGCTTAACAGATATCTTCTTGCAATTAGCAGAAATAAGAATAATGGCCAAAACACCCTTTTTCATTCAACTTCTTTTCCCTGAGATTTAGATATTAAAAATCTTGAATGTAGGAATATGTTTTTTTAGTTTTCTCATAACCATATTGTATGAAAACAATTATGTAAAGCCTGATATTAATATACAACTGTCTCTCATTCTAGAGTCTAGGTAAAGAACATTTATTTGCAAACAATATAAGTATTCTAGATTATTTTTTATTTATACGAATTATATTTTGTGTCTAGTAATAAAACAAAAATAAATCTTATTTTAGAGAGTTTACATTCTTGTGTGGAGAGACACAATGACAATATGAAATGTTAAAATATAAAATATGGTGATTGGTGCTAAGGAGAAAAATAAGGCAGGCAATGGAATAGAGATGGTTAGAGAAAGAAAATAGGCTGATCGGGATGGATAGATGATAGTAGGTAGGTAGATAGATAGGTAGGAAGGTACATTGGTACATATAGGTAGACAGATGGTATTGATACCATGAAACTAAATGTCATTACCATGAAGTGTACATAGACTTTAAAGTAGGTATAATCAAAGATCAAGCTCTGAGGAACTATTGACCATCAGTGTAGAAAAAAAATAATAAAGCAAGAATGTGAGGTTCTGGAAAGCCCCCAAAGAGGGAGAGTTCTGCTGTATCAAGTGCTTCTGATAGATCAGGTGAGATGAATGCTAACAACTGATCAGCTTTAGTAGATGACTTTGCGAGGCATAGCTTTGGAGAAGTGGTGGGAGCAAAAGCCTGTTTGGTGTGATTTCAAGATAGGTTGGGAAGGACAAGTTGGAAACATCAGTATAATTTATTCTTTTGAGAATTTGTACTGCAAAAAAGAAGAGAAATGAGGCAATGCTTGGAATGGTGAGGCAAGACAAGAAGGAGATTTCTTAAACTGGAGGAATGACAATAAATTTGTATATAAAATATTGTAACAGGGAAGGATTTATGATGTGGGAGAAAGTGACAAATTACTGGAGTCACGTATTTGTGTTTGTGAGAAAGAGATAATCTTATGTAAAAATGAGTGTAATTAGTCGGTGGTCACAGGCTGTGAGTCAGAGTTTCTGGGCACTGATGGGTAGGTTGATAGGTAAATGTGGTGGTGCGAGCTTGTAGAGGTTCTTTTTTGATTTCTACAGTTGTCTAAGTGACAGAGGAACAAGATCTTCATCTGTGAGTGATGATGGAGGAACAGGTATTGGATGTTTATACAGGAGTAGAAAGGGAGAGAGTAGAAAATAGCATCTAAAAGATCTGAAGAAAGAACTTTAGAAATAGAGTATTATTGTTGAAAAGCAGTAAGAGCCAAGGTCAGGGATTGTGAATGTAAAATGAAAGCAGTTATGCTCCTGTACTTTCTTCAGCCTTGCTCATCTGCTCATGTTAGAACTGAGTAGATATTAACTACAATTAACCAAAGTGATTATTTTACCAAACAAGGAAAACGAGAGTGATAGTATAGTGGCATGTTTATGAATGTTCATGAAAAGAAGGTTGTAATGAATAATCTTTGGATTTTCAAAGTATCTTCTTAAACTTCTGTTTTGATCAGAATGACTCAACCTAGGCCCAAGTAGCTGGCCGAAGGCCAACATACAATATATCTAACCATTTCTCTGAAATAGGCATGTCTACAAATATACCTCCATCTTGCCTGTGCTAAAGTGGGTTCTAACAGATATCCATCCTTGGGATTAAAATTAAGTTAGGATATTCTAAAGGTTCAGTTAGTATTTAGAATATTACTAAATTGAGTATTATTTTCTGATGTTACATGAAAAAAAAAAAACACCATTCCTTGAGAAGACAAAATAGCGAAAGACTCCATCTGAGCTGTTCTTTTTTGTCATAAGCTTTTTTCTAGAGATGACAAAGGCCCATGTCTTGGAGATAAGAAGAAACCTCCCTCTCATAGGCCTTCTCTTTCTAGTGAGATCTTTGTTACCCAGTATAATCTCTGACAATTAAAAATACTTCCCAGCAGGCACACAGAGAGGTAGGGCCTTTCTGATTTCTTGATTGTTATTAGCAACAATCAGCTGTAAAAATCCAATGGTCATGAAATGTCTAAAAATCTATAGTCATGAAATATATTCAATAAAAATTTCCAGTAAGAACTAGATGATATAGGGCATTTAGAAAGATCACAGTTCCAGTAAATTAAGTACACTATCTAAAGAGAATGACACTGAGGAACTAAGTTCAAGTCATCTAAAGACGTGCTTTTCAAATATATGGGAGTTCTATTGTTACAGTTATGAGATATGTAAAGGTCACTGGGAGAGAAGTAGGTACTGGTTCTCTTGAGGTATGGCTTATTCTACTATTCCCAGGGCCTTGTGTCTAGCTGGCCATTGTAAAGTACAACTTAGAATGAAAATAAGTAGAATACAGAAGCAGGGACAAGCAAATGTTCAAAGGCAAAGAAGATATTTAGTCTGATCCTGCTCTCTTTGTTGAGGTCACAATTATGGAAGAGTTGGAGTCCTCTTGGTTGGCCACTCAGTGTGGATGAGAACAGTGTGATGCACTTGCCTTATTCTTGTTCACCTTCATTCGTACCCCTAAAGATGGATCTTCAGAGTCAGGAAGTGTGGAATAGTGTGTAGGTTAAGATTAGGTAGGTAACTCAAAGACCATGGATAAAACTTTTGCTGCTCTGTACTCAGGAATTTTGTGCCATCAAATGTTTAAAAGACATCCACAGCCATACAAAATATTGGAGTTGGAAGGATAGTAAGTAATTGTCCAATCAAATCCCTCCTTTACAGAAGAAGAAACAGAGGCCCTGATAACTGAACTTCCTTAAGTTCTCATAACTAAAAGTTCTCTGATGCAGTTCTCTGGATCAGAACCAGGGCTACACCACAGCTTATTCCATTACATCACAATAATCATGTTTATCAGCTATTCCTGTTAAAGTTTTAGGTTAATAAAAAGTGCCATTTTTTTTTTTACTCCTAAATACCCTATAAAAAAAGATATCAAATATGGAAGGAGAGAAGGAGATATTCACTGCTATTGGAAACAGCTCAAATGCCCAGTTGTGAATGATTGGTTTCTACATTGACTAATGGAATGCTAAAATATCATTAAAAATTGCATTGCTTGTGGTTTTCTTCCCAGGCTGGTTGCTGCAGAGATTGTGGGTCATGATTTATTTGACCCACAAATACCTGGCCATTGTCCATTGGTAAATTCAACCTCTCACTAAATTATTAAAATAAAATAAAATGTAAAACAAAATAAAAGATCACATTGCAGAAGAATATTTAATCACTTGAGATTATTTCTAAAAAATACAATATATTCAGATAGCAAATAGTAAATAAAATATGATATTAACTTGCCAGATAAATGTCTAGATAACAGGATGAGGTACCCAAGAATTAACAGTCGATTTATCTGGTGTCTTTTACCTTCTTTCTATGACATTTTATCCCCCTTCCCATTTTTTATGATAAACATATTTTACTTAAATTACCAGACATATGCTATTTTTAAAACTTCATTTTGAAATGTAATTATGGCAAACACTGTGATTAAGTTCTTTTCTTCTAACTGTAAGAGCTAATTGCAGATTCATTATTGAGAACCTCTCAAGCCAGATATAGGTTTCCTAAATCTGAAAACATGAAAGCAGTCATTTCTTTTTTTGGCTTTCTACCAAAAAACTTCACTGATCAGGTGAAGGGAGGTAAAACACTCTTGCAGAATGAGAATCTGACTTTTTAAAAGTGAAATTCAAACCCTGTGGATGTATATTTGTCAAAAAAGTAATAAAGGAAAAACAGACTTCTGGATATGTGACTAATTTTGAAAAATATTACAATCATTGTATAATTTTCACCCACAGTAGTAGAAATTGCCAAAGAAAAAACTAATACATGAAAGTCACCTAAATTTCCCCCAAAAAACTATTAATAAAAACTACTAATATAAGAATCAAAGATTTTGATTTTTAATAATACAATAGAAAATAACAGATATAACAAAAAGTAGTAATGACAAAATGTAATTCTTAACATATTAAAAATACAGTGCTGACCTATAGTGAGAAGAAATTAATTGGCAGGAGAAAAAAATGCATCTCTCTCTCAGATTTTATTCCCTGAATAAAGTTGTAGCTATGGAACATAAAGAATGATTGCATCTGACCAAAACTCCATAATCTGTGAAAATCATTTGAATAGGAAATCTGTAAACGTAAAATTCACCAAGCATTTATTTGCATCCCCAAAGTGTAATTCAGCATGAGTTACTAAAAGATGTAAATACAGATGCATGCTTTAGAGAATATTTGAAGTAAAATTCTAAGCACCTTAACAAATCTAACCAGATTTTTTTAAAAAAAGAAGTCTTTAATTTCCAGCAAAAATAATATATACTAACTATAGATATTCAGCAAGTCACATAGCCTCATAAATTGTCAATTTTTATGAAGACACACAAATAGTATACTCATAAACATTCATAGTCTTGCAAATATTATACTGTGACAGTCATATTTCTTTGCTCAACAAATATTATTGAGTTTTTTTCATGTGCTAGGTATTATTACAGGCACTGAGAAAACAACTATAAACAAGACAATTTTGCTCTCATGGAATGTCATTGAAAGACATACATCACTAACTGAAGAGTTATCATACTTTATCTATCTAAATATAATAGAGGGCATATTTGTATTTGGCAACAATTATTTATACTATATGGATAAAAAATAATAATACAGACATGACTGTTTACCCAGAAAAAAAAATGTAATTCTAAATTCTAATTGTGCATACATTGGAACACCCTTCAGAATATATGAAAACTTAAGTATGCACCAAACGCTTTTATATGATTTTATAATTGGCATGACTTTAGGCATTAAATTAACATGTCAAATGCAACACACACTGCTTGAGAAAGTGTTTAAATGTTAAATATAAAATATTCATGGTGTTGCAGAAACAAGGAGCCCGCCTCTTTTTTTGAATTTTCTCTTGTTGAGACACATTTTTGAACAAATAAAAATTTTAAATTACTGAACCTCTTTCTCAAGAAACTGTACCATTTTATACTCTTACCAACATTGAAGACGTTAAGATTGGACGCCTCTAAGTCACTATTCCATAAAATTTCTACCAGTTTCTATCACCCTGATGACTCCTTTTACTTATAATGACATTCCACCACTTTTAAAAACTCCTATATATCCTTTAAGGTAAAACTGAAATATTCTTTCTTTGGTATAACCTTTCCGAAATAATTCAGACAAAATAACCACAGATTATATGAGTTACTCAAGCATTTTTTATCTCTTTATAACATGGCATGTTTTATGAATGCATGTTGACAATTGTAATTGTTAGTGAAACCTTAGTAAGAAATGTGTATTTTTAATATTTTGTCATAATATATCATAAATATTTTAAACATATAGAAAAATAAAGAGAAGTTTAATATATACTTTATACAAGTGGTTCTCGACCAGTTGATTATTTTCCCCCAGAGCAAATTGTTTGGCAATATTTTGGTTTCATACTGGGGGAGGAGGAAGGTTTGCTACTGGCATCTAGTGGATAGAGGCCAGAGAGCCTGCTAAACATCTAAATATCCCATAACGAAGAATATTGCCCATAATATCAATAGTACAGAGGCTGAGAATCTCTTCTCTATACTCACCATTTATTTATATTTTGTCAGATTCATTCAAATCTCTCCTACTTTCTGTTAATAAATACTATATTTGCATTTATATGAAGCATTCATTTATTCCTGATCTCATTCTCTCTTCTCTCTTTAGAGCTAACCACTATGCAAAAATTGATATGCAGGTCACTTGGCATATTTGTATATATATTTTTGTATATATCAAAAAACTATGTGTTATTTTGGTATAGTTATCATACTTATATATCTGGTATCATACTGTCAAATATCTCACAACTTTTTTTTTTGCTCACTGATATATTTTTAAGATTTATCAGCTTTGATATTTATAGGTCTTGGTCATTCATTTTAATAGTTGTATAATCTCCATTGAATGTCTATGCCATTATTTATTCTCTATTCATATATTACTGGACATTTTGTTGTTTTAAATGGTTGACCTCAGCAAATGGTGCTGTGATAGTCTTTCTTGTTATGTATTCCTTTTTATGTAACATACTAAATCAAATAGTGTCTTTGATAAGTTTCCACCCAGAACCTTAGAATGTGACTATACAGACATAGGGCTTTGGAAGATGAAATCAAGTTAAGTTGAGGTCATACTGAATTAAAGTGGGCCCTAATAGAATGATCCTGTCATTATAAGAGAGAAATACAGACACACAGGTGCACACAGGAGAAAAAGCCTTGTGAAGATATAGGCAAAGAATTGTGTGATGTGTCTACAGGCCAAGGAATATAAAGGATTATACACAGCCATCAGAAGCTAGGAGAAAGGCGTGGAACAAAGTCTCCCTCAAAGTCTTCGTAAGGAATGAACCCTGAAAAAACCTTGATTTCAGAGTTTTGGTCTCCAGAACTATGAAAATATACATTTCTATCATTTTTTAAAATTAAATTTATTAGGGTGATGTTGGTTAATACATTATATAAGTTTCAAGTGTACAATTCTATAGTATGTCATCTGTATATTGCATTATGTGCTAACCACCCAAAGTCTAGTCTCCATCTGTTATCATAAATGTGACCCCTTGACCTTCCTCCTCCTCTGAACCCCGTTCTCTTCCAGTCTGAAGGACACTTAGGTTGTTTCCATGTTTTTGATACCATGAATAATGCTGCAATGAACATAGGGGCACATATATCTTTATAAATAAATGCTTTCAAGATTTTTAGTTAGATACCCAGAAGAGGGATTACTGGGTCATACGGTAATTCTATTTTTAATTTTATGAGGACCCTCCATACTGTTTTCCACAGTGGCTGTACCAGTTTACCATTTCACCAGCAGTGTATGAGGGTTCCTTTTAAGCCACCCAATTTTGGTGGTTTGTTACAGCAATCTTAGGAAACCAGAGCATACAGACATGTCATGTTTTCTGTTAGTAATAGAACTCAGGAGTAGAATCACCGAGTTATAGGGTCTGTGTATCTATAAATTATTAGAGATTGGAGATTTTTTCTTTATACTTCTATTTTTGTATCAACAGACTCTAATTTTTGTAAATCTGATGAATGAGACATAATTTACTATTTTTATTCACCTTCCTATGATTATTAGTGAGGTTGTGTACCTTTACATAATTTTTATTCACTCAATTTTATTATTTTGTGAATTATCTATTTATATGATTTACCTATTTTGTGTTTGTGTGTGGGGTGGTGTTTGTCTTTAAAAAAACATAACTTGTAGAGTATTGTAATTTTTTTAGACATTAAATCCTTGTCTATATATTGCAAATACTTTCTCAAAGTCTGTGACTTACCTTTTAAATTTATGTGTATTTTCCTTTTAGAAGTTATTTTATTTATCGGTCTTATTATCTTTATGATTTGTTCTTAGTTTTCATGAAATATTTTTTCCAGTAGTACCATAAAGCTGTTCTCCTACACATTATTCTAAAAGTTTGCTAGTTTCATTTTAATATTTATGTTTATAATATATGTGGAAATTATTTTTGTTGATAATGTAGCAGAGAGATCTACTTTTTCATAAAGAAAATCAATGTTTCTTTCTCCATATGTGAGCAATATATTTAAGGGAGAGAGAAAGACAGACAGACAGACAGACAGACAGACAGAGAGACTGACAGACCAAGACTCTACGGGCTTTCTGTTCTGTTCAGGAACCCACCTGTCTATTACTGCTTCTATATCATGTGGTCTTAGTTAACAAATCTTTAAAATAGTTTTGATATATGAGGGGGCCAGTTGTCCAACTTTGTTCTTCTTCAAATACATTTTAGATATCTTTAGCCCTTTATGGTTCCATAGGAATTTTAAGATCAACTTGTCAAGTTCCACAATAAACCCTAGAAAGATTTCAATTTAAATTGCATTGATTTTACAAATTAATTTAGTGGTATCTGACATTTTTATGATGTGGAATTTTATTGTTTGGGAATATTAGTTTAGTTTATCCTTTTTTTCCTTGAGTTAATAAATTTAAAAATGTATTAATAATATTCTTGTACACTTAATTTTTTAGATTTATTTATGTACTCAATAGTAGTTCTTGCTATTATGTTATAATTCATTCTTATTTTCATTGGCTATTAATAGTGTATGAGAACACTCTGATTTGTATACTTATTTGTCCCCAACATCCTTATTGTCATAACTTTTAATAAATTATAGATATTTTTGGATTTTTTATGAATTAAATCCTATTTCTTAAAAATAAATGGTAATTTTTATCCCTTTGTTTCCAGTTGTTATATAAACTATTGCATTGTTTAGGGGGTTCTGAGAATATGTTCATTAGTAAGAATGATGATGAGCATACTTGCTTTCTGCATAATTTTAATAGGACTATTTCTAATATGTCATATTTAAGCATGGTATTTCTAAAGTTTTAGTAAATACCTTTAACAAGGTGAAGACATTTCTTTTTATTTCAAGTTTGCTAAATTTTTCATGATTAATTAGTGATGAACTTTATGAAACTGTCCTAAATAATGGGCAATGAATCATCACACAAAACACAACCAATAATTTATAAACATTGTTACTAGCAGGTGACAGATTGTACTCCCTTATATAAAAAAAGTGTGTTTCTGACATGTATTTACTTAATCTTTTTTACATTAAGCTTTGAATTTCTTTAAATGTGACATAAAACATGTGTCACCAATTTTAAACTTAATACAGTACATAAAGTGTTTATTAGAACTGTATGTATTTCTGAGTGTTTATGTACTTAATCAAAGTATTTTATGCTCTTTTGAGCAGATTATTTATTTAATCAAGGGTTTAAATGTTTTAGGAAGTATAAAATGGCTGAACCATATGTAAGATTTCAGAGGTACCCTGGAAAGTGAATGCAACATTAGAGGAGAGATGAAATAGATTATAAAACCAGCTTGAACTTCTGTGGGATAAATACAAGCCGAAACTCAAAAGAGGAAAGACTATATAAGAAACCACAAAATATAGACATTGTGATGTAAGATATTCAAGATATTGAGGAACAGAAGTTAACAAAGTAAATGAAATCATGTTTTTATTCACAGCTCTTAAGATTGACTAGAACTTCATAGGTTATGCTAAGTAAAGCCAGCTACTTTCTATTTCACATGAAGCACTGGAATGTTTTGGAAGCACTAGTATCCAACTTCATATGTTTTTAAGCATTGTCTAGAGTGCCTCATTTTTCTTTTTAAATATTCCTAGTTTTGTGAAATATGTACTTAAATTCAATAGTCCTGGGGAAATCAAATTCATCATGTTCATACGATGAGAAGCACAAAGGAAGTAAGAGTGGACGAAGGAACAGCAAATCGCCTTTTGTATCTCACAGTTACTCCAAGGCCTCACTCGTTAGAATAATGGGGAAAATCATTTTACCATTTAAATTGTTTTCTCTCTTTATGTGTGCCCTGACCTGAGTCTCACTCACCCCTTCATGCTTCCTCTCTGTCTATGTATCTCTGTCCCAGTTTTCATCACTGTTTTCTATATGCGTAGAAATAAATGATAGAATCTGACACGACTTAGTATCTTAAGGAATAAACATAGCAATAACCATGTGTTTCAAAAGTTCCATGTTTCCTAGGCTAATTAAAATTACTCAAATATTTAAAAGTAGCTATATTCACTATGCAAAAAGTAAAAATTAAGCTTTCTTAAACTAAGAAATAAGTTGAAAGACCACCAAACTCATTCACTTCTAATTGATATAATTTACATAGCAATTATCTCAACAGTAACAGTTTAAAAATATTTTCTCATTTAACTTTTACCCTAAGAATTAAAAATAAATTTAAAATTAAGTGATTTTTACATTATATTATTGTATGATAATTAAGCACTGAGATGATATAAAATAAAAATTATATTCTTTTTTTTGAAAATATAGTTTTATTTAGTGTGGTAATTAGTAGTTATAAATGATAGATTTTTTGTGATACTCTAATATTAAAATTTAAGTAGATAAGAATAACTACTCAATAAATCACACCCTCCTATTTTTGTGAATTTGAACACCATGTTTAGCATTTGTCAATAGGAAGAGTTATTCACTTTAAGTTAGAATTTTCCAAAGCTGATTGTATATAAGAATATGGAGATGACCAGCATGAAGAAAGGTAGGAAGGTCAATGTTTCTTCTTGACTGCCAGGTATACCTGGCACTACTCTTTGTATTATTCAAGCTATGCAGTCGCACTGAGAATTGAATGTGATTAACTTATTTAGAAAATAAGGATGAGAAGCTTACATTAGATTAAATTATCTTGATGAAGCTTATAAAACCGACATTTGAATCCTAGTCTTCTGGATTCCAACTTTCCAGCTTTTCCTCTGTACAACTTTTGGGACATTTGGACAATCTTGTACTGCCTTGAAAGTAATTTATTTCCATATAATCTGACTGGAAATTATTTTAATATTTTATATATAAAGAGCTTTGAGAATGGTTGTACCATTAACCCATTAATCCCCTAATAATAAGAATTAATTAAATATGTGATCAAAGATTTATATAAGAAGGTATCTGTCACTCCTCCGCTCTAAATTCCCCAATGGCTTTCCATTCCTCTCAGAATGAAAGGTTGCCCTCAGCATCATTACATAGCTTAGAAAGCCCTTGCGAGTTGAGTCTATATTTGCTCTAAGAATTTGTCTCTTCTATTTTTCTTTTCTCTCTCTCTCAGCTCTAACCATGCTGGCCTCCTTGCTGTTCTTCAAACACACTGGGTGCACACCCACCTCAGGTGTTTGCCAAGGTGATTCCCTCTGCCTTGAAAGTTCTCTCTGTGTGGGTATATCTTACTTCCTCTTTTCTCCAGTTCCTGCTCCAATGCCTACTCTTAGCAATCTATTAAAAAATGCCATGCCAACTTCATATGGCTTAATCCCCTTATACCTGCTCTGAATTTTATTCTATAACACTTATCCCCCTAACAAACTGTAACATTTAATTATTATATTTGTTCCTTATTTTATCTATCTTTCTCTTAACCCCTACCAACTTGAATATGTATTCCACAAGGGAGATAGTGAAGTAAAATTTAGAAATGTATATTATTAGTAGAATAAGATACATTTTACACAAAGCAAGAATCAATGTATTATTACAAAGTAATAATAAAAAGGAAAAACATATGTATAAAGAAGGGAAAATACATAAAAATATTAGAAGTGGTTCTCTAGGGATTGAGACTAATTAATGTTTATTGTAGTTTGTGTTGTTTTTTATCCCATATATTTGTCTTCATTATCCATGATTAATATAATTAAAATAAAAAAGTAATATTTTAAGATAAATATTAGTTTATTTTTTTTAATTGGGGTTTATATGAATATATCAAGAAAACTTATTCTAAAATTTTTAAGTAATAATAGATACAGAAAACTTATTTGATAAAATGTAAAATTCATTTTTTAAATTTGGGAATCAAACTAGATTTTATAATGGATACCTATTATGAATAAATAATAAGATTGTCTATTGGGAAAAATAATTTAAATTGTAATTATTTTTAGAAAATATGTTTAAATACCTAAAAATAAGCAAATATAAGGTATTTAATTTGAATATTTTCACAAGTAATGATGTTTTATTAAGATGACAGCCATAAAATGTAAATGTGAAAAATTAAACCTTTTCTGTAGAACAAGAAATTATAAGATAAAAAATATAGTAAATAAAAAAGCTTTTTTTCACCACAGCAATTAAAAGATAAGTAAATTCGGCAATGACTATGTTGTATTTATACAAAGAAATAAGAGCATTCCTCAGAGAGATAAAAAATGCATATTGAATAAATGCAGATAAGTTCAACGTACTTTGACAAGAGAACTGTTGTCGAAAACAGGTAATTTATTCCCAGATTACTTTATAAATTTAAATAAATTCAAAATTGTACAGCATAGTGTTTAAAGCTATATACCTTACTGCTTATGAGAATGAACTCAAATTCTATCTTTCTGTAATGTTGAGTTTTGTAACTTTGCCTATCTGTAAAATAGGAATGTAATGGTATTTATTCTAAATTCTTATGGAAATAATAAGGTAATGAATGCAAAGTACTTAGTAGTAGTCTCAGGACATACTAAGCACTCAGTAAATAATGTGAACACTGTTTACAAAAATCTCATCACCTTTTTCGTTTGTTTTTTTTTTGTTTGCTTTTATAATTTGATAAAAGTGAATTGATATATCACTTAGAAAATAACACAAGAAAAATTAAAATGTCATTCATATTAAAATAAAGAATCCCATGATTATGTATGCTATTAAACATATTATAAAAGTACAATAATAAAATCACTGTAAGACTGGTGCGAGAATAAACACAAAACCCAAGAGATAACAAGAATCATACATATATACAGACTATGTTAATCACTTAATTATTATGTATTTACTTGTTTGATAATTATTGGCATGCTATTTTAGGAATTGTGTTTGTGCTGAAGGTTCAAATATCCTCATGAAACACAAAATATTAGAAAAGGCAGATTAGAAATTGTCATATGATTTATGACATGATCTGATGCATGGTGATCACAGTGATAATGACAGGGATTCCATGTTTATATATCTTGAATCCTAATACAAAGAATCAAAATGCCCATCCAAAAAATAAATAAACAAATAAATAAAGGGAGAGAAAATGGGAGGAAAGTACCTCTCTAGGTTAGGTGTACAAAACGACTCTTTGTTGCCAAATAAAGAGTCATAATTATCTCCTATTTAAAATTTGCCAAGTCACTGGCCTGGTGAATTGCTTAATGTTTCTGAGGTTTAGAGAAAGAGGACAGCGAAAGATGGCTGGTGAGGCAGCCTCACAGAGAGGTATAGGGCCATCCCTCAGATTTTTGGGGTTCTAAGAAGATGGATCAGTCATATGCTCTTAAATTCTGACTTGAGGGTCTTGGATGGGAGATGACTTGCTGAGAAGACAGCATGGGCCAAGAACACAAGAATCAGGGGACAACTGAGTGAAACTGACTGCTGGACTTTATCAGCTAAGGGGACAAGGGACCCACAGTGGCAGGGGCAGCTGACCACCACTTGGTTAAAGAAAGATACTCAAGGACTTATATTCTGTCTCTTTGAGACATAAATATGGCGACTGAGGAGGAAAAATTTTTTTCGAGTAAGGAACCATTTTTTCCTCTCTCTGGGAAGGTGTGTGTGTGTGTGTGTGTGTGTGTGTGTGTGTGTGTGTGTGTGTGTGTGTACAACTGGAGCCATCAAATTTGCAGAACTTGGGATAATGGAGAAGAGCTTTGGATCTGATATGGGGAGGAAGCTGGATGGTTATCAAGGACTTGGTTTATCACTTGTAACAAATGCACCACTCAGATGTATATGACAAATCCCTGAACATGTCTCTCAATATTACTGTGAATCTAAAACTGCTCTAAAAATATAAAGCCTTGATTTAAAAAAAATGGCCCAAAAACTTATGGAATATGAATATGGAATGAAGCTTGAGCTTTTATTAAACAACCTATTTTTCTGAAGGAAAGGAGTGATAAACATGACATAGTTGAAAGCAGTGATCGGAAGAAATAAACATTTTATGTTTATGCCCAAAACTTAGATTCTACAATTAGCCAATTACATATAGATAAAATTTAATGTCAGATATGGAAAAAAAGTTGTCATTTAAAAATTGAATAAAGACATAAGATCTCAGAATGAGTAAAGGTATTTCTAAGCTTAAAGCAATAGACAATATCAAAAGAAATACCTAAGGGTAGTTTATCTCACTAAGTTTTAACTAGGAGCTACTCTGCTTCCTCAAGGATTGTATGGCTATTTGGCAAAGTCTGCAGACATTTTTGCTTGTCACAAGTGGAATGAAAGCCTACTGGCACGTAGTGGGTAGAGGCTGGGGATGCACATCCCACAGGACAGCCCCAATAACGAAGAACCAAATGTCAGTGCTGCAGAAGCTAAGAAATCTTTAATTCCTACCAATTTGTACTTCTCAGAAAACGCCAATTATTGAAGGGAATTGAGAGTATATTACTCCTTACTTGAGCAAACTTGATGAGTTTTGTAATCGGAGGATTCTTAGGCTCTTTTTTCTTTTCTTTTTTTTTTTTAAATTAATGTATCTGAGTAGAGAATTTTGGAGGTCCTGTTGTCAGGAGATCTCTCCTAGTTTAACTGCCTTCTAAGAGGTGACATCAATTCTACTTCTGACTTTCCCCTACTGGTCTCTGTAATCTTGGGATCACTTCCTTTTTTCAGGACCTCTATTTCCATCCCTTTAACAAAAAGACATTGACTTAAGCATAATGATTTTAGAGCTTTGACATTTTCTATTAGCCTTCCACACACACACTGGTTTGCACCCTCTCATTCCATTGAAAGGTCCCAGGTTTCAGCTTAGCATCCAATGCCATATGAACAAAGGGAAAGTGCCTCTTACTGAGACAAGCGTGTTTTATGCCCCGGTGCAGAAGGCGGGGAAAATGAACATTCGATTATTCACACAATCCAACTTTTAATTAAAGCACTTTCCATGTGCCTATTTGTATCATGGTGGGGAGGGAGGAATGACGGACCAAAGAGATGTTTCTTTCCTTTTTTATTTGCTATCTTTATAGTGCCTAAGCTGCAGGATATAACCTTTAATAACAACTTTGGGAAAAATTTTGAATGCTACATGACTTTCTTCATTGGCTCCTGTGGTGGGAAGCACGTTGCTTCATTAACAGCACACATTGGCATTCACACAGCACTGGATGTGTTTTAATGGCAGGCATTATTTTAGAGAGGGAAATGTCTTAGGGAGTTTTATGGTACATAGATATATTTATATCTGTAATTAAGTGGAGCAATTATTTTTTACCCTATTAAAAAGGACCATGAATTACTAGGTGATACCTATGTCTTCAGTTTGCATTTTTCCATAATGAGTTTACAAAATAACAAGCTGATTTCTATCTTACTATTTGATTTCCACACTCCCAAAATAGGGGCATTATCTACCTACCTATTGCATGGAGTCTGTATATAAATGTAAATATAAATATAAATAAAGACACACACACACATACATGCATACACACACATATATATATAATATACACATATAACATAATATAATGTAATGTAATTTAATATAATAGTATAATATAATATGTAAATGTGTAAGTTAATTATTTTGCCCTCCTGTTTCCTTTTTCCCTATTCTCTGTGAACAGAGGGGTTTAAGGTATAGAATAGTACAGAAAATTCCCTGCAAATATACCCCACCATCACACATAACACTATCAAAAATTACTCTGTGGAATGAAATTAAACCACTATAGCAAAGACCTCAATGAACTAAGATTAAACGAATTATCTGAAAGAGTCTCTGGGCTCCCCATCATATTTAGCTTTTGTTTCTAATTGTTTTGTGTTAGTAGCTTTATTGAGGTATAATTTATATACAGTAAACTGCACATATTTAAGATGTACAATTTGGCATATGTTAACATAGCTAACAGAAAAAAGTCAGTCATCCCCACCAGTTTTCTAGGGCCTCGTATAGCCCCTCCCTCCCTGCCCCCAACCAATCCCATCGCCACATGACTATTATGCTTTCTGTTGCTGTAGAATACTCCGCATTTTCTGGAACTTTGTATAAACAAACTCATACAGTCTGTACTCCTTGTCTTCCTCTGACTTCCTTGACTTGGTATATACCATTATGTTGATCATGTTGTATGTTTCAGTGTACTGTTCCTTTTTATTACTGAGTAGTACTTCATTCCACAAATATAGCACAATTTGTTCATCCACTCCCTTGTTGAAGGATATTATGGGAGTTTCTATTTTCTGACAAGAATAAATAAATATTCTATAAACATTCTCATATTTTTATATGGATACATGGATAGATGATTTCATTTTTTGTGTGTGAACACCTAGGAATGAAATAGCTATGTCATCGGATAGGTTCATTTTCAATTTTTAAAAATTGATGTTTTTTTCATTGAGGTATAATTAGTTCAGTGCTAGCTGTGGAAATAAATGAAGACCACCCAAATGGGAAGAGAAAGAAGCTATTGATTGATTGTTTACTACGGTGAAGCGGTCGGCCACCACTTGTGTTTGGCAGAGACTCCAAGGCAGGCAGAAGAGTGAGAAAGCTTTTCAGTGAACAACAGGGGAGGTTTCATCTGTGTCTGGATTGGAGAATGTTGACAGGAAGAAACTGAAGACAGGGCAACTAAAAAGGAAGTTTTTTCTGTGATTGCTTCGGAGAGCATATTTCTCTGGTTGTCCTGAGGTAGAAGCAGGCTCAAAAAATAGAAAAGCTGATAGGTTTTGCCCAACCCCTGACATTCTGAGCCAATTGATACAGAGGTTGTAGTTTGAATTTTTGGGCTGGTAATTGCAGAGATTTTGGG
Source organism: Macroglossus sobrinus (assembly GCA_004027375.1). Taxonomy (NCBI): domain Eukaryota; kingdom Metazoa; phylum Chordata; class Mammalia; order Chiroptera; family Pteropodidae; genus Macroglossus; species Macroglossus sobrinus. The sequence goes on along the minus strand of PVKZ01001891.1, from coordinate 100,483 downwards.
TCAAAGTTTATCTTTATCTTTTCAGATGCTACAACAAATATGGCTTACACAATAAACATTTCTTTCTCATAGTTCTAGAGTCTGGACAGCCCAAGATCATGGAGTCAATAGACCCAGGGTCTACCGGGGGCCCTGATTCTTCATAAACAGCCATCTTCTCACTGCGTGCTCACATGGCGGAAGGGCAAGAAAGTTCTCTGGAGTCCCCTTCATAAAGGAAGTGACCCCATTTATGGGAGAGCCACCCTCCTAACCTAATTACCTCCAAAACTCCTCATCTCCTGACACCATTGTATTAGGAGTTAGGATTTCATTATATGAATTTGAGGGGGACACAAACATTCAGTCCTTTGCAGAGTTCTGTTGTTATACATGGTCTGACCATGGTCACTCTCTTAGCTACCTAGCAGGTATAGTGGTCCTTTTGAGCATTAGGTTATGCTACAAGGCCTGATGAGAAACTTGGAGCTCAGGGAGAGTAAGGGAGAAACTTAATGTTGAATATTTAATAAACAGTAAAGAATAAGATCAAGAGTGTCAGGTTTTTGATCTAGGGCAGTTGTTTTCATTAGAGCAGTCTGGGAAAAGCAGCATCAGCATCACCTAAAAACTTGTTAGAAATATACAATTTGGGCCTCACCCTAAACCTACTGAATCTGATAAGCTGCAGGTGGGATTCAGCTGTTTTCATAAGCAGTCCCCCCGCCCCAGTGATTCTGAGGCTTTTGTTTATATCATAAGTATGAGAAATGCTGATCTAGGTTTATTACGCTGTGATATTTTTAAGTTTGGGGAAAAGAATTCCCTCAACTCTGAATATGCTCCTCTCGATGTCAAGAATATGACAGTTATAGTGATTTGCTTAACAAGGATTAGGAATAATCGCTATGTTTTAAATGTGAGATGCTCAAGTTCTTGCAAGGGATTTGAATTAATTGAGCTTTATTAGGATTGATGAAATGGGGGTACTTACTTCCCTAAAGAACAGTTTAAGCCTGAACATGAAATAAATCAAAGGCAATTCTAGACTTGGGATCTGCAGATGCCATTAATTAGCAGATGAGGTGCTTGGCATTCAGATTTGGTGAGAATCTTGACTTGGGGGATGTGTCACTTGATATGTCGAATTCTGGTCGTACAGAAAGATGGATGACCTGCACGGCCTAACCACACATATGTAGAAGACAAGGAGAAATTCTAAGCCTTTCAGTCTCCTGAGCACGAAACCTCACTCCAAAGCCTTAAAATTACCTCAAAAAAGACAGTGTATTGGATACTTTACACAGAATTATATAGGAGGTATTTAGAACATAGGATGGAAGCTGTTATTATAAGAGACAGAGAAAAATGATTAAACAGATAGATATGAAAAGTATAATATTAGAATATATGTAATATTTTAATATACTATTAGAATAGAAAAATGTTGTAATGTAGGTTCATTTTATAAGCAGAGAGACTTCCAGTGAAATCAATTATACCCTATAATCAAGAAAATAATATTAAAGTAGGACTGTAATTTGACTGTGGCTTACATGATATCCATCATGTATATATATATGTATATATATATATATATATGTATATATATATATATATATATATATATATATATATATATATATATATATATATATATAAAAATATGTATGTGTGTATATGTGTGTATCCTGAATAACCAAATCTGATTTTTCTCCAAAGGAGTTAATAATAGTTTAAATACTGGAAGCCTGTATGCCTTCATTTTAAATGGGAAAGAGAATAATATGTTCACATCCCATTCAAAAGCCTAAAAATTTTATTTATAATATTTTTAATAATTTAACCCTTTATTTAACAATCTATTAAATATGTCTGCAAAGTATTAAGTACTTGAAAACCATTACTTATTTGATTTATATTCTAAAACTTTTTAATGCATATGTTTGTATTTAGTAGGCCGTCATAACTCATGTTCAGTTCACACATTTTCACTGGCCCACACAAGTATATTCCTAGAGTAGAGTTTTGATTTTAGAATCAAATGTTGAATTTTGTGTAAAATACTTTGAAAAATCTTTGTATTTCACACATGAAAATTCAAAGAACAAGGTATTCTCAGAGAGGACAAAATTGTGTATCATATATACATATATATGTATATGTGTGTCATGTATGTATGCATGTATGTGTGTGGATATATATATGCATGCCATATGTGTACATTTATGGATATATATATATTTTACTAATGATTATGATTTTTATTTATAAGTTATATGATGAGAAAAATTGTTAATATATTTGTGGTTTTACATTATATCCACAAATGAGCTTCTTCAGAATAGTAGACAAAGTAAGGAGTAAATAAAAGTAATATCCTTAAAAAGCTTGCAGTTTAATGAGGGAAGATAGCATGTAAATGGACAGGATATCGACATAATTATTTAATTATCAAATATAGAGATAAATATATAATAAAAGCCAATTAAAAGTTAATATAAATCTTATCAAGTAGTGGTCTGAGTATAGTAACAGATGTATGCACAGGATATTGTGGCATTGTAACAACACCAAGTAGTCCCTTACACAATAATTGGAGGTGTTTGTGAAGGTTGCATAGAAAGGAAATGCATGAACAATTTTGAATGAGACATGTGAAGGTGATAAAAATAAACCTCTTACAGAGCAGTATGCAGAAAGGACACATATGAGAGAAAGCTGAGTAAACTGGAAAAGTGGAGAAAATTCAGGGTTGGACTGTGAGACAGGAAATTCCAAATGAAGAGACTGGTAAGATAGAAAGGGGTCAGTTCGTAGATGGTCTTTCATCTATTTTAAAAAGTGTTAACTGTATTCTGTAGGCGACAGGAAATCTTTAGAGAGAAGATGACAAGTAGGGGAGATAGTACAGTGATTTCCATGAAGAGTTATGAGGTTCTTAACTAGGGTACTAGAAGTAGGGGTATTGTGAAGAGAGATAAATTCAAGAAATACTTGACTAGAGTCATTAGGATATGACATATGTGTGTATGGGGGAATGGGGATCGTAGAGGGCTAGATTAAACCTCTCTGATTTCTAGGAAACTATTGACAATATGAGAGAAAGAACTAGAATTATGTATATATTAGAATATTAGTATGCATATGTTAGTTAAGACTATGCATGGTACCCAAAATCCAGTTTGGAAATTGAGTTTTTTAGAAATGAGAGACAAAAAGACTGATGAGAAACCCCACTTGTTTCACTCATTTGGCAATAGTGTGACTATTTTGTCTTTTTGAGACGTACTTAGATTTTCTCTTATAAAGTGAAGTACAATTTGTTGTGCTTTTATATAAAGACCAGTTGACATCATTTTTTTTTCTTATGAAAGTGCTCTCTAAACTCTATTTTTCCCCAGTGGTAAAACCATATCATCATCAAATTAACCATGGCTCTGGCAGCACTACCTTCCATGTTAAACTTTGTTGGTCTAGCTAGTCTATCGATGGGTATACATGACCTTTACGACAGTTTTCACAGGCAGGAATGACTTCAAGTGTAGACATGTTTCCTTAGAGACAAAAAGAAGATAAACACAAAGTAGAATACTGGTAAAGAAGATAGAATTAACTGGTAAATCCACTTTGGGAACACTGGGATATCCTGGTGGGCCAGTATGTGTGCTACTTTCACAAAGCCCTGAGACCTGTGAAAAATAGTAAAAGGACATTGGGGTCACGATTAGGGACTGAGACATAGAAATTAAGATTTTAAAACATAAGATAGCAAGGCTTAAGGCAGATATTTAAAGATAGCATATGTCATAAGTAAGGCAGATATTAATAAAATATTTTCATATGTCAGATACTGTGGACAGGTTACCTGAGCTGTTCCAAGAAAACTGATTTACTCTTGAAAAAGGAAGACTTTTGATCGTAAGCTGTCATTTATAGTTCTCTGACACTGCCCCAGAGGAAAACATGCCAAATTTCTTGAGAGAACTAACTGTAAAGCACAAGAAGATTTAATGTGCCCTTCGGGACATGAACAAAAAGCTAGACATTAGTGAAGAGGGGAATCGCCATTCCAGGCCAGCATTATAAACACTGAGAAACTCAGTGAAACAGTGAATGGAGTTGGGAGCATTTTAAAACCACTTAACAGAGGAAAGATCACTAGACACACTAGCTGAAGAATAACAGTGAACAGAATGAGGAGAGAGGGGATGTGAAGAAGGCTAGGTGTTCAAATAATTTTGAGATACGGAGTAGAGTAAAATTACATAGAGTAAAATTACAATTTTTGCCCTTGATTGTATCCCCTTCCATTCTCAAAAAAGTGCTTCTATTACATGTATGGTTTAATTGTTTGTGAATTGACGCATTCCAGATGGGTGGAGAGGCCTCTTACTTGTTTTGAGAGCACGCAACACCAAGATGAACAGATAAAGAATGAGATCTTCTAGTCTTGGTGAATTAAGAGAATTTAGAACTCTCTCTCAATTTAGAGGCCACTGAATTTAGCAAGTTCAGTTTGAGCTGTTATTAAAACAAGGAATATAATTATCATCTAGGTCTAAGTCTCAAAGGAATTAAAATGACCTGAAAGAACAAACATGCATTTGCCATGTAACAACTATAATATTGGCACTAACAGTGACTTAGAGGTGAAACTATCGGATTATTTTTCTCCCTAGGATTATATATTCTGTCCTCGTCTCACCACACTTCCTCATTTCCAGCCCACTGTAAAATGGGAATGCTCCTCGCTGGCAATGTGATCCTTGCATTTAAATGCGTTTAGTGCATCTTGGTTCCAACAAACTTGTCCAGTCCAGATAAAAAAATTAGAGAGCTTTATCTGTACCCAGATGGAGAGAAATATCAGTTCAAAGAGAGTACAAGAAATAAAGGAGAAATTAAATTTTAATAATGATGTCATACAAGAAAACTATCTTGATTTGACTTGTAATCCATTATCCAAAGCATGCTTCATATTCTATATTGAATTTTTTAAAAAGTAGTACATTAAATTCAAAAGCTTTTCATAAAATTCAATACCTCTTTCAATAAAATAACTTTATGATATGAATATACAGATATTTTATTCATGTTATTAAAGAATAAAAATATCATAAATCAAGGACCAAATGATATTTATTGGCAAAATATAGAAGTTTCTTGATCAGTAAAATAAAAAATAAAAGGAAAATTATAATCACAATTGTTAGTTAAAACTAGTTGAATCTCTTTACATTGCAATTGAAAAGAATAAAAACAGCATAATTTATTTGAACAGAGGGATTGGAATCATAATTTTCTGCAATATTAATAATTTTTCACCATGAGTAATATCTGTAAATCAATGGTAGTATTTAAAATTTTCTCAATAATATATTTTCTTTGTTATAAATTGACAATAATTTTACATTTAATGAAAAAATTAAATGGATAATAAAAAGGGAAAAAAACTAAGATCTAACTTCATAAAATGTGAACAATGTGTAAAATTATATCACCTTAATCAATATAAATGGTAGGCAAACAACAGGAAGACAATGTAATAAAGGTGTCATATCTCCTCAAAATGATTTATACATTCAATAAAATTGAAAAATATTTTGTATTTTTAAATGAATTTCGATAAACTGATTTTCAAGCTCCTTTGGGCCTATGAATATGAAAGAAAAATTAAGAAAAAAGGTAAAGGACAAGCGACAAGAAGAGATTTGCCTAAGTTATAAAAAATTTGTTCTAAAATGACAAAAAATTAAATATTGTATTAGCAGAAAAATATGCAATTAGCTTAATGGCACATACAAGGGAAACAGTAAAGAGTGAGAGGATTAATTATATTGCAAAGATGACATTTAAATGAGTAAGAATAAGAATATTATCTGATGAATAGTGTTCAGAAATATGGCTAACCTTTTTTAAAAAATAAAATTAAGTCCCTATATCACACTGTATTTAAAATTCAGCACTAATTTTATTTCTATTTTTGGTAATTCAACAATGTGCTAAAGGATCAAAATATCAAAGAGGTTTATGTTTTGAAATTTTGCATGAAAAAAATACTATTAACACTATTAACAGTTATAAAGCAAACATGTAATATTTATTTAATAATAAGACCTTTTACAGTATATTCAGCCAGTCTATATTTCTGTTTTCTTCTCTATAAAATAAGGCTTATAACTGTACCTAACTCTTAAGGTTGCTGTAAAGATTCATGGTATGTTTTAAGTGTCTAGAACATTCTTAGGACAGAACCTGCCTCCTGTATGTATAGTAAATGGAATTCTGGTATTGGCTAATATTTTAAAACCAAGACTCCCTGGAGTATTGGGCTAAGGATATGAAAATACATTTCTAAGAAAAGATACACACGCGCGCGCACACACACACACACACACACACACACACACACACACACACATATATATACATATACATATATATACACATATGCATATATATACACATATATACTAGATATATTTATGAAACAATCAGCTCAATAGCAACAAGAAATATGCATCTTTCACCTTCAGATTAGCAAAGATTAAAAGGAATGGTGTTGAAGAAAAGGGTCCCTAAAGGAAATGAAAGTTGCTGTTTTCTAGAGAGACTATTAAGGGACATAAAAAATTCAAACGTGGACACAATGACATGACTTTTTAAAATTTATGCAAAGAAAACAATTTGAAAAATCACAGTAAATTTACAATATTAAAAAATTTAGAAATAACCAAAAAAAAAAAAAACAACCAACCCACCAGTATAAGGGATCAGTGAGATGAATTGTGGGTTATAACATATCAAAACAAACAGATGACATTGATTCTTTAAACAGACTGATGTATATTTAATGACCTAGAGGAATGCATATAATTAATAGTAAAGAAAACTACTTGTGTTTTGTGACACAATGCACAACATCCTCAGAAAAGTCTCCTCTTCTGTAAGGTGAATAATAGCGTGGCAGTTTTGGTAAGGTCATTTAAACAGTCATGATAGTTTAGAGAAGGAATTTACCAAGCAATGATATGACACGTACCTGAAACATTTTGTTTACAATTTTGTTTACAATTATAAACATTTTGTTTACATTTGTTGAATATTTATTTTGCCAATATATTTTAATGTCAAGCCAATGTTTGTTTATTTGTTTGTTTGTTTGGAAATCATATTCCCATTGTCTATGATCTGCAATCCCCTTTCCTGTAGGAGGATGATGCTGTCATCACCCTCTCCTGCCTCTGCTCTCCCACCACACCCACATCCTGTCACACGAGGACCCTCCTTGTGGGAGGCGCACACACCCCTGTCCCGCTGGACATGGAACTGACTGGAGGAGACAGTCGCCAGTTCTGAAGGGCAGCTTCACGACCATGCTCAGTTTCTGGAAGACGTTTTGTTCTCTTCCTCAAAACGGTATCATCCAGATTGGGCTGCCTTGGTGTCTGGGCCCTAAGATGAGAAGACAGGAGGTGCAGAGCTACAGCCACCTTGAAGCAGCCTGCGTGCAATGTAAGGGGGAAACTGCTGTCATTGCCGCTGAAATGTGGAGTTCTCTTTCACCTCAGCATAATCTTGTGGGAGCTAACTGATGCGGGACTCATTACAAAGGTGCGAACAGGTTATAAGGAGACCGAAATAAGGGCTGCACTGCCCACGAGTCTGCTGCGGCTGATGGGAGCAGGAACACAGAGAGGGCTGTGGGTCGTGCTTTGAGCGGCTGACTCAATTATGGTCCATCCTCACCTCCCTGGCAGCTCCGCAGGCAGAACGAGCTCCTATTCAGTGCAGAATTTTGCTTTGCTCACAAGATCTTTTTCTCTTACTTAATCGGCTCTGCGAATTATTGTATACATTGTGTTTCCTTTTTTTTTTTTTTCCTTTGGCACCAGAAACCTTAAGATACATTTGAAATCGGCCTACTCTTAGAAAATATGCAGGAAATTCAGATTTTGCATTTTTCTATAAGTATCAATTCTATCTTCATTTGGCATCTCAGTCCTTCCTTTCTTTTTGCTTTTAAAAATTTATTCTATCTATGCATATGTCATTTAGATAGCATAAGCTTGTTAATTGTCTTAAGTCTCTTATTTTATAAGTGATATTAATGAACAATTAAACATCTGAGAAATATAATAGGTGGGTATTAAGTACCCACTAAATGTCATACATGCTTTATAGACACTTAATGCTTTAAAAAATAAAAAGGAAACCCAAAGATCTATATTGTTACACCATTTTGTCAGATGAGGATAGGAATTCTTACAGATGTTAAGCATCTTGCCCAAAGTGGCAGAAGCAGAAGACCCTGCTGTGTGTGATTCCAAAAGGTCCCTTTTATTGTGGGAATTCAAAATTGGCCAACTCTTTCCTACATATTTGCAGTTCATCATGTTAGAAAGTCAGTAGTGGTTAGAACCTCATGTGATGATAAATAACAATGATCAGGTACCTTTCATCATGTCATGTTTGATTTCTCTTTCAGTCCATGTTATATTACACCTTGAAAGACAAGCCCTTTGACATCACATGTAACCCATCATTAGCTCTTCACAAAACCCAAGATTCTCAGGCAGTCCTATCATGCATTCCCAGTGCTTTGAGCCACACCAACTTCTCCTCTGATTACATGGCATTCTTCCCTTAGTAACTTTTATTTTTGTCATTATGCAAATAAACAAATGCCAGAAACAGAAAAGCAAATCAAGGATAAAAGTCTGTTTATAAAAATGCCAAAACAACTTGTTTATCCTTGTTCCTGTCGCTCCTCTTAATTCATCACAGATAGAAACAATGACATTGAATAGGAATAATTTAATCAGAAAATCAAAACTAACAAGCAGATAGATGGCTCTGCAGAATAAACTTGCATAAAATCTTAGGGAGTGTAACACTTGATTAATCTAAACCAAATTAATAGCAAGCATTCGGTGAGCTTCCAGGTGTCAGGCATTTCACTGAGCATCATATACGTTACCTTCTTCAATCTTGTTTCAGCAGTGCAAAGCAGCTGCTATTATTATGAACATCTTACAAATTAGGAAACAGAGCGAGAGAAATTGTTACCTGTCCAAAAATGATGCATCTAAGAAATGACATTGAAAGAGCTCAAGCACAGACATATCTGAATCTATATCATTATGACATCTAACTCATCTGTATTCTGGAAAATGCCTTATTGGTACTCCTGCAGGCAACCCAGAGGAAATATTATTGTCTTAGGACAGAGTAAATTAAGTAAATCTGCTTACTATCTCTACTTCCCCAGATTCTGTTTTTTTATCAGTCTTCTAGAGTGTTCAGATTTACCCTGTTCCTCTGTAGCATAGTAAACCTATAATTTCTTTTACTTTTTTCTCAAAGCACATGATTAGAGTTATGAATTCTATAGCCATTAATATATGTAGAGAGATCTGGATTTCTTTAGGTCTTGATGTGCCAATTAAAATGGAGTCTTCCTCACATTAACTAGTGAGATATTTTAAAATAATTATTAATTAAAGAAGAGATAATATCTCCTTTTTTTGATTTATAAGTTTTTTAGCTAATGAATTTAAAACTAATCTTGTATTCACAATAGTGGAGTTAGTGGCTCAATTGTTCTTTTTTCATCATTCTTTCGATTCTTTCTACATTATGTAGCTGCCCTGCTATTGAGTGGACAAACAGTATTCCCAAATCTAGAGGTGGACCTTCAATGGTCTAAAACAGTCAAGGTAACCCCATTTACCTTCTAGTGATGAGTTTAGCAATTAACCTCATCTACCTAACAAGCAACCTGAATGATTTTTGCCATAAAAACTCGTTCAAGGGTGATTCAATCAACAGAAGACAGAGGCTTTTACATGGTTGTCTTAGAAACATATCTGTCTGTCTGTCTGTCTGTCTGTCTATCTATCTATCTATCTATCTATCTATCTATCTATCTATCTATCTCTTTATCTATCTCTGAAAATCCTTAGCATTGATTGCTGTAGTCAATTATCTTAAAAACACAAGGACAAACAAAAAAATCTTTTGAGTGGTTGAACAAAGAGGAAGAAAAACAGTGGATCCTTGATGACATCTCAAAACCAGTTGTATCTATCAGTCATGGAGGCTGCCCTACTTCCAGAATCCCAGTTTGTAAAACCAATAAATTCCCTAATGTACATGTAAGTTTGAAGCAAGTTTTCACTTATATTCAACTGAAAGCATCTAATTTGTGCTTCTACCACAGCTGATGGCTGTAGCATGGTTATGGAGTGCAAGCTAAAGTCTTGGCTCTGTTATTTTAAGATGTATGATCTTGAGAAAATGATTTAACCTCTCTGAGTTTTCATTTTATCACCTATAAAGGAATGCTTACTCTGGTTATTGTGGGAATTAAACAAAATATCATATGTAAAACCCCTTGTACTGCACAATAAGTGGATATCATATTTAATGGGGAAAGAAGCAATTTCATCTCCATTAATCTCTTCAAAATAAGTTCATCTGGTTCCTGGCACTTCAATTTTCTGGCATTTCTTTTTGTACTACAAAGCCATATTTGGTTATATTTTTTCTTGGCTAGCATTTTTGAGGACTAAGCTTGTTTTGCCTCCTCTAAAATATTATTCTTTGGGGGAAGAATTTGGTCTTCCCTGTGTTGTAACTGCTCATGGCACTCAAAACAATGTCCTTTATAGAGTGGGGACTTGAAAAATTACTGTCTCTTTCACGCATAAACATATACTGTGAGAATATTGCATATAAGAGTAAAGCAAGCACTGAACAGATATTCAGAAAAATATACCATTTACCCAGAGATGTTCATTAATCTCAAAGACAGTAAGTATCATCCACATGAAATATTATTTTTAACTTGAGATTTTCTGGGCATTGTAAAATTATATAGAAAGAAAAAATAAATACATTTTCAGCAATTACTATGTACTGGGTACTGGTATACCATAGCACATTTAGCCTGTATCAACTCTCAAATAACTATATTTCTTTCTTTAGACAATTATTTAGCATTTTCTTTTTGAACCACAGATATTGTGCTAGACCCTAATGAGTTGCCGTCTGTATGTTTTCATGTGATTTATATAAACATATAATTATAAGAGATCATTATACTGGTGAGTCATTTTCCCCAAGTAATACAGGTCACAAATGATAAACTATTTGAATGCAAGATATTGGAAGGGTATAAAGGAAAACAAGATGTAATTTTGCCCTCAGTAGCATAAGATTTATTCTACCCAACACATTCCTGATGAATATTTGTTGAATAGATAAATTATTTTGATCCAGGCCTATCTTTCTCCAATTGCTACATCATTTCACTATGCTAGCTAAATTCAAGTAATCCACATTTCAGCCTTTATTCTGAAAACATTAGTCTATCATAAATGAATTATATGTTCATATTTCAATCATTTTCTGAAAATTTTAACTAGTCTACCATAAATGAATTATATGTTTTTGGCATAGTCAAGTCCTATTCAACTAAAATATCTATTTTTATTTTTAAAAAATCATCTTTTTAGGTTTTCTTATTTAAATATTAAATAAAACCCTATTTAATTTTATCTAGACTTAATTTTACTCTTTCGATTTGGAAAGTACATTAGAAATGTAACACATAACAATAAATTAATAAACTGAGTCAAATTGGAATAAAAACAGAAGCTATGTAGATTTAATCACATCAGGGTAAAAGAGTACATTAGAAATCTGTCCTATCCCAGAAGATCAATAACATTATTTCTGGTTCAGATTAAAAATAATCAACTGTCCAAAAAATTTTTAAGAAAATGAACAGAAAAAGAAACAGGAATTGTCTGAGCGAACTAATGGTAAAATCTTTCTGGAACATCATAATTTAAATGCTGAAGGGTAAACATAAAGGGAAAATCTTAAAAGTAGCAAGAGAAAAGCAGTTAGTTACCTACAAAAGAGCTCTCACAAGACTGTCAGCTGATTCCTCAACAAAAACTTTGCAGACTAAAAAAGATTGGCATGAAATATTCAAAGTGATGGAAAGCAAGGCCCTACCACAAAAATTATTCTACCTAGCAAAGCTATCATTTAGAATTGAAGGACAGATAAAGAGCTTTCCAGTCAAGAAAAAGCTAAAGTAGTTCATCACTATCAAACCAGTATTACAGGAAATGTTGCAGGAACTTCTTTAAGAAGAAGAAAGAAGATTTAAAAAAATATGAATGATAAAATGGCAATAACTATACCTAGCAATAGTTACTTTAAATATAAATGGATTAAATACTCCAGTCAAAATATAAGGTGACTAAACAGATAAGTGGCTACAAGAGACACTTCTGATTGAAAGACACATACATACTGAAAGTAAAGGGATGAAAAAAGATGTTTCAAGAAAATGGAAACAAACAGACAGAAAAGTGGGGTAGCACCACACAAAATAGACTTTAAAACAAAGGCGATAATAAAAGTCAAAGAAAAACTTAGTTATCCCATGTCTGGTGTTTATCCAAAGAACCCTAAAACACTAATTAGAAGGGATATGTGAATCCATGTGTTCATTGTGGCATTATTTACATTAATCAAGATATGGAGGCTACCTGGGTGTCTATTAAGGAATGAATGGATAAAGAATAGGTGGTACGTATATACAATGGAGTATTACTCAGCCATAAAAAAAAGAATGAAATATTGCCATCTGCAACAACATGGATGGACCTAGAAGGTGTGTTGAGTGGAGTATGTTAAACAGAGAAAAACAAATCCCATATGATTTTACTTACATGTGAATCTAAAGAATACAATAAATAAACAAACAAAACAGAAAGAGACTCATAGATACAGAGAACATTTTGTCAGTTGCCAGATAGACAGGGTGTTGCGGGGATAAAAAAGGGTACTGGATAAAGAAGTACAAATTGGTAGTTACAAAAACAGTCATGGGGATGTAAAGTACAGCATGAGGAATACAGTCAATAACATCAAAATACATATGTGGTGTCAGATGGGTACTAGATTTATCAGGGTGATCACTTTTTAAGTAATATAGATGTCTAATCACTATGCTGGATACCTGAAACTAATATAATATCATATGCCAACTGGAATTTTAAAATTTAAAAAAAAATTAATTAAGATTAGTTTAATCTTAAGAATATCATAAACAGATTACATATGCGATAATATGGTTCCATATGTTCTCGTAAATTACCATCCTTCTCTTTACTGCTTTGGGAAACAGTTTAGGAGAGAATGAGGAGGGTGGTGAGTAAATAACTTTTCTCAGCCTTACGCATTAGTACAGATGTAATCAGTAACTTACCTCCAGCTCTAGCTAGCACATTCTTGAAAACCTTGCAAGGTAGGAAATGTCTAATTAGGTGAGATAAATTACTCATTCACTAAAAAAAATCCTACCTAAGAGAAACAACACAGGGTACTAGGTTTATCAGGGTGATCACTTTATAAATTATCTAAAAGTCTAATCACTAGGTTGTATAACTAAAACTAACAAAATATTGTATGCCAACTCTAATTTAAAAATAAAAAATATGTATTTAAAAGGCAGATTTTTAAAAAAGCAGCCTATTTCAAACAAAGCATTGACACCTAAAAAATAAAAAATCAGTCTGGATACCATCCCAGCCCACTCAATGGTATGGAATAATTTAATTATCCTTCTTAGATACAACTTCAAAAGTCTCTTATAATTCTGATACATACTAATCAACTCTAATGATTTTTCTGGATCTGGCACCAATAATTTAGTCATACTTAAAGACAGTTATATCAGTGATTCTGTCTAGTGTCGATTGAATACTTTAGGAACTTGGCAATGCTCTGAAAATCATATACATGTTTATGGATATGTGTGTATACATTCTTATGAGGATGGAGTCTGTGGCTTTCTTTGGATTCCCAAATGAGCCCATGAACAAAAATAGCTGAGAAACATCTCTTTGCTTTCTTAGTTTATTTTTGCCTTTATCAAGCTTCAGTTTTGACCACAAGCTCTTAAATCCACTAATTCTGAAGCCAGACAGCCTGGACTCCCAGTCCCTAGTCTAACACTAACCGGCCAAGATACATTCAGTATGTTATTTAAATAAGTTAAATGGAGGTATTAATATTACCCATCTCACCAAATTGCTGAGAAAATTAAATGACATCATGAAAGTAAAATGCCTAAAACAGTGTCTGGAACAAAGGAAGTATTATGTAAGAGTTAGTATTATATATGAAAGAGTAAGAAAGTATTATGTTAGAACAAGTATTATGTCATTATTACTGTGAAGGCCCATGATAATACCAATTATTAGAATGCTACTTCCAAACCATACTCCCCAGAGCACTCATACTCAAAGTTGCTATATTCTATGAAAACTATTAAAAGGGCAAATAAAGTTGAGAAATATTACATATTTTTCTAAATAAAGGTTCATTATGCATACTTATTTCTATAAGATGATAAGGATTTCTTAAAGAAACATTTAAATTTATTTAACTACATGTTTTTCACCACAGAATCCTTTTTTTGGGAGGGAGTACCTATTATTTTCTTGTGGAGTTTTCAATTTAAGTAATGTTACTCTACTGGATTGTGGTCACTTCACTGTGGATAATGAGATGGTACCAACATCTAGTTTCTTCTTCAATTAGTATGATATAAGGATGCACTTAGCCATAGTATTTGATATAGTAATTTTAAGTTGATTGGGTCAATTATAGAGTTCTTTATTCTTGGAAAGCTGGGAAAAGTAAAAAAGCCTCTCTCTCACATAAAATGCCCACACAGAAAAATTCCATTTTGCTATGGCCTGTAATTGGAGTTCTGATCATAAATCATTTGGGGGAAGAACCAAGAGTTAAAGGTAATTGAATGGAAATCTCAACATTTTTATAGGTTCAAGCATGGTTGCTTCAGCTGTAGAGTCAGCCAGACATCAGATATTTATCAAAACCCAATATCAAAATACGTGGTGCAATTTCAGTGGACCATGTATTCTATTGTTTTAGCTCACTCATATTTTAGAGATATTTATATTTGTTCTATATTTTGTCTTCAGAAGTATATTTTTTTGATTCTGAGACAGTTTAATATAAGGCATATGAAAGAATTATTTAAAACATACCTATATTAGTTTCTGAGGGCTTCCCTTGCAAATTACCACAACTTGGTGGCCTAACACAATAGAAATTTGTTTTCTCATAGTTCTGGTGGCTGGAAGTCAAAATTGGAATATTAGCAGAGCCATGCTCCACTGAGTCTCTGAAAAAGAATTCCCTCTTGCCTCTTCCATCTGGTGGTCTACGGCATTCCCTGGCTTGTGGCTCATTACTCTAATCTCTGCTTCATCCTCACATGGCCTTCTTTTCTGAATGTCTCTCTCTGTCCTCTCCTCTCCTTTATTTTTTTTCTTTCCTCTTCTTATAAAAACTCTGGTCATTAGATTTAAGTCCCACCCTAAATCCAGGATGATTTTATTTCAATATCTTTAACTAATTACATCTTCAAAGCATCTATCTTTTTTTAAATATTGAAAACAAAGTATTTTTATTTCCAATGTCTGCAAGGAATTCTTTTGGAAGAACTGGGCTGTCTGAATAAGACACAAAGATAGTAAAGGGAAACAGAAAAGTAGTAGTTGGTCCGTTCTTCATCCATTGGTAGGAAAAGAGCAGTTCCTCACATGATTATACCCTTAAGGGTCATCGCATCATTTGCAGCCATTGGTATTGCAAAGTCAAAGGTAAAGTTTTGCTTTTGCTTTTGTTTTTGTTTTTGTTTTCTAGGGAGTTAACAACTCAAGGATAAAGGGTTAGGGTAGAAGGATAGGGGTTGGCAGAGTTGTGGTTTATCGGTGGAAAAAAGATTTTTCTCTGATTGAGGTATGTGATGTACACACTTGGTTGAAATGGTGGTGCCAGATTTGTGTTCTCAGTGGAGAAAGGTAAGGTCCCCCTGGGTGGTAGGAGACAACAAATACCTGAACTACTCAAACTAATCAATGACCAGAACAAACATTTATTGAAAACAAATGGAGAATAAAGTAAGGTAAATGAATAAGGGGGCGCCAGAGGAAAGAGTATGGTGGGGAAGAGTTAAGGTCTAAAGAGTCAGAGATGGTGCAAATTTCCCTGTGGTGGTCGGGGCCAGTAAAATATGAGACATGGATTATTAATATTCACTATTAACATGTTTTTTGTGTGATGGACTTTAACCTCAAATTTTCAGCAAAGACACAAATTTTATGTTGGTGGTGCACAGAGAAATTCAGATTAAGGGGTTGTGTCTTATATTTGTGGAGATTCAGGGCACAGGGAACATCTCAAGGAATCAAGATATAAACTGATAATGCCAATTCAGCAGGATGAGAAAATTATAAGGGGAAAATGATCAAATGATAAGAAACTCCTAGGAGTCCGTACAGATGTTGACAAGGGAATTGGATTTCTCTCAGTAGGAAGGGGAGGGAGAGAGGTCAATTCTGCTTACTGAGTATTAAAAATAAGTATTAAAGAAAGCAGGTAGAGCTAGAAACTTCTTCCCCTGTCTGCACATCGAGAAAGCTGGGCTACAAATGTGTGAAACAGAGAACACATGATACTGCAAGAATTACACATTTGAGGTATAGAGCAGAGCCTAAACAAAGGAATTACTCACACCCTCTTCTTTGTACCCTCAACCAGGGCCATCTGCTTCCTTTCTCTCTGATAAATATAGAAGGAATGACTTCTCCCTAACACCCTTCCACTCTGTCTCTAGTTCTCTGAGGAAGTTAAAAGTTCTCCCTTACACAGCAGGCTCCTTCTTTGTCATTAACTCACAACAGAAAGCAGGGAAGAGGTTGGAATTCCACCCAGGAGAGAACCAGAAGACAAGAGGGAGCTAGGACATGTGGCCAATTTGGGACATTTTGGGACAAGCGTCTATTTCTTTATAAAACTAAAGAAGGTCACTTTCTGAGGTTAAGACAGTCATTAAGTGAGGAGGAAAGAGATCACTGTTTAAGCCACTGTAATACCTTCTAGCAAATGTACCATTAATTTCTGATATTTAGAGAGGCTTAACAAGCTAACAGGATTCTTAAGCAGTCTTATATATACAGCTAAGATGGACATAGGTGGATGAAAATTCAAACAGATCTTCTTTACACTATAGAAGAACACAGAACACATTCAGCACATGAGTTTGGTAACTTCAAGGATCTACAATGCTTTCAGATAATTTTCATAGACTTAAATATACTTTACACACACATACACGCATAACACTATAGTTCATGTACAATAAAAGAAATATCCTAATAACAACTTGAAATTTACAGAGATACTAACCTTTCAAAAAGTGCAATAATGAGATAAAAAAAGAAGAAGAATTATAATGATTTGGATTGCATTTGAGAACTTGAAAAATTTAGCAACCTAACCATCCATTCTCTCCTCACTACCCCTTAATCCAAGGATGCACAAATTCACTTCACTAAATAAATTTAAACTGAGGATGAGAACATTTGTGAGATTGTTATGAATCTAAAAATTACAAAGCCAGTCATGACACACATGAAGCCGAGAAACACCAAGAAAATTAATACAATATGCACAATCCCAATGGCAGTCCAGAAAATGGACAATCTTCAAAAGCACATATGTTGCTTTTAGCTGAGAATACCACACTTTACTTTTTATTAGAGTCAAAATCGCTTTTTATTATAAAATGAGTTAACTTATAAATAAATAAAACCAACTTCTACTTAAAAACATGCCCTATATTCACAAATGTAGTTTTAACCCAAATTTAAAGGTGCTGAAAGAGGAAGCTTATTCCTAATATATTAAAAAACATATTGAGTTTAAAATATTCAACAGAGGCCAAACATTAGTCAACAAAGACTGGGTGGCCTTAGAGCAAATATTTAGTCATTATCTACAGATGAGGGACCATGGTGCTCACGCTCATAGTGCTGCATACACTAACCGAGTACATATAATATTAATTTTGTATGAATCTATATAGCAGTTTCTATTTGAAATTATGTTGTAGCAGCCAGCACTGGATTTCCCTTTCTCACTGGAAAGAACTAGAAAACTGGGAAAATGATGTGGAAATCTGCTTTTAGATAAAAGACAGTAGTCAACACAAGACCAGCACCACTGAAAGAAGGAGGAGGAACAGCTCAGTAAGCTTGTCTTTTTCCTGGAGGCACTCATTCTAGACTTCTGTGCACAGAGGGGAGATTCTCATATGTCTTGGAAATGAGTTTCACTGAGCTGAGTAAAGAGAGAGCTCAGAGAAACCAACAGGGTTGAATCTGTGAGACAATGTACTGGAGATGAAGGAGCTGTCCAGAGAAAGAGTTCCAGAGATTTGTGGGGGGTCCCCCTAGAGCCTCTTGTCCAAACACTAAACTGCACACATGTAGAGAAATGCTACAAGGCTGGGCAAAACCAACCAACCAACCAAAATTTATCAAGGAGCTATTAGCTAAAAACGCTTCAGAACATATACAAGGTTGGAAGACACTTGAATTCCAACTAGCCTAGTAGAGAGAGGGCACTTAGCAACCAGATAATTCAGTAGAGACCCCAGCAGGTCACACCTCGATGGCAAGTCTAAAATAGCAGGAGAGTGAAAGCTGTGCTAGTAGCCTCTTAATAGAGTTTAAAATTAAATTTTCTAACAATCAAGGTGATCTGCAAGTAATTTAGAATCTTCCCTTCAAAAAAGGAAAAAAAGAAACACTTTTAACATGCTTTGAAGGAACAATAAAATATTCATATTCAACAACATATCTGGCATCCAACCAATATGTATTAAACCATCAAAGAAGCAAGAAAATGGATGGAAAGCAGTCATAGAAACAGAACTAGAAATGACAGAGAAAATAGAATCAGTAGAAAAGAACTTTAAACAGTTATCATAAATATGCTCAGGGATGAATGGAAAACAAACAGCTAGAAGAGAAATCGAAACTATAAAAATCAGCAAATTT
Organism: Macroglossus sobrinus; assembly: GCA_004027375.1. Classification (NCBI taxonomy): domain Eukaryota; kingdom Metazoa; phylum Chordata; class Mammalia; order Chiroptera; family Pteropodidae; genus Macroglossus; species Macroglossus sobrinus. The sequence goes on along the minus strand of PVKZ01001891.1, from coordinate 81,539 downwards.
AACTTCGAGAGCTTAAAATACAATATCTGAAATTTATAAGAAAACTTGTAGAATGGACTTAAAGCAAATGCAACAAGACTGAAAAAGAAGATCAGTGAATGTGAAGACAGAGAATTAGAAACTGCCACTCCAACCCCTGGGGTCATGCCTTTCATAATCTCGGGTCATGCCTTTCATCTAACTATTATGTCTCCTTATTCCCCTTTAATCTGGATCGTTTCCTCATGCTTGATTTTTCATCACCTTGATACTCTTTGAGATTACAGTTTGGCTATTTTGTGGGATATCTTGAATTTTAAGCTTGCTTGATGTTCACTCAGGATGAAATTCAAGAAATGCACTTTTGGAAGAAATGCCACCGAAGACATATTTCCTTCTCAGTATGTAATAGCAGAAAGCATAAGACTGGTTTGTTCCCATATCAATAATGATAGCTTTGATAAAGTAGTTAATGAGATGTCTGTAAATTTCCTCTACTGTATAGATACTGTTTTTCTCATTGTATTACTGTATAATGCAGAAAGATAACAAGATTATGTGATTATCCTTTTTCTCATTAATCTTTCCCCCACAAATTTTAGCATGAAGTGATAATTTTCTAATTTATCATGCCTTCTATATTAATGACATTATACTGTAAGAAAATGTTCCTATATCTCACATTTATTTTTGTATTCATTTATGTACTCATGTAAATATAGGCTTATAGATTCTTATTTTTCATGAGTTATATTTATTATCACTATGCTCCAATTTTCTGCTGGTGACAATTTTACTCAGTATTCACTTATCTGGAAAAGTTTTTTTTTTTTTTTTCTAACATCACTTTTGAAGAGTATTTTCACTGGATGTGGAATTCAATTTTGAGGGTTTTTTTTTTCATCCGTAACTTTAAAGACTTTGTTCCGTTTTTTTTTTTTCCTGACACCTATTATATTTAAGAAGTCAACCATAATTCTGACATTTTTGCCAGCATTCTTGTCACTTTTCTGGAGGTGTAGATATTTGAAAGTTTATACTATGACATTCCAGAGTGCTTCTTGTCCAAAGGAAGAAGACATAATTATGATTTAACAACTTTAATTCTTTTTTATAATTAAATATAATCCTTTAATTTACAAAACTTGCAGAAGGCAGTGGCCTTCCATTAAACAAAACAGGATGACTGTCCTTTGGAAGATCATAGTCTTAGTAAAAACATTTAGAAGTAAGTAAACTTCTAGTCACTGGGAGTGCATGTAAGGAGCTTGGAAATCACCACTCCATATTAACAACAACTAAAAAGCTGAACAGGCTAAAAAATCAACAGTCAGAGAGATGGACATGAAAATACTAGAAGTTGTCATTTACAGGAGCAAAGACTTCTGAGCAGAAGCCTCCATGGGAACCGGAGCTGGGTGGGAAAGTCTGAACTATAAATGAGAAATTGCTAGTGGCTAAGAGTTGACAACTCAGAGATTTAAAACCTTCAGGGGGATAAAGAAGGACAGTATATAATGGTAAAGGAGTTAATTCTCCAAGAAGACATAATAATGCTTAATGTGTATGGGCTTAACAACGAAGCATCGATGCATGAGAGAAAAACTGATAGAACTGCAAGGAGAAATTGATTAATCCACTCTTAAAAATAGACACATCAACACCCTCTCTCAAAAACGAACAGATCCAGCAGGTAGAAGTAACAACTGCAAAAATACAAGGCAATGAATTGGTCCTATGATAGGGGTATAGAAGTAATAAAAAAAAAATTCAGGTATTCTGGAAGGTGAGGTATATGCCTTCAATGGCTAATTTCTTATTTGGTAGGGTGGGTAGCTCTATTTTTTTAAATATTTTTTTCAGAGTTTAATTGAAAGCTATCTCTTTATACATTTTATCCAAATACATTATTCAGACACAAAGAAAAATATGTGACTTCAGTAGCAGATATCAACTTCTGTGTTAAACGAAAGAACTAAATATGGTATTTGTTTTATCTTTTCTATGTATCTGTTTCACCTTAAACTCAGCCTTTTAGTTGTAAACTCTGTCACACACTCAGTGCACATGCAAGCATATCAGTGACTATGTCATCATAATCACCAGCAAGATGGCTGGCATCACTCTACTATTTTCTGATATAATTATAAGGCTAATCTAACATTTTATTTTTGGGGAAAAAATATCCATGCTCTTGTAAAAAAAAAACAAACTAGCAAGCAAACAAACAACTCTATATACTTATTCAACTCAATATTCATTTTCTACAAGGAACAAATTTCTTCAGCTTTTCTATAGTATATATTCTTTAAGTTTCTACAATGAAAATAAAAATTGAGTTTGAATAGCGGGATGACTTCTGTATCTAGTTGTTTAACCACATTTAAATAAGAATATCATGGGAAAATACCTTTCACATATTTATCATGGAAACTTCTAGATAAGGAATATTTACCAAGTGAACTCCCTTGTCTCCTTACCAGTAATGTCCATTCAGTATTTATGATCTTACATCTTGTTAATAAATTTAATAATGGATTTCTTTAACTTCGAGATGTTAATCTTTGGCAAAGAAGAAGAATGTTTAAATGTGAAAGCCAGGACATTGAAAATAGTTCTTAAATCGATCTCATTTTGATGCTATCACAAACTACTTAAAATCATATGACAAAGCATAAAATTTTACTAATAGTCATAGATGACCTTTTACATGTTTCTAACTTAAGTGAACTATAGTGCTATGCAGACTGAGCCAAATCAAATTAATTTACTCCCTCTAAATAAATGAGAGGATAATAATGCCTCATATGCCAAGTAGAATGAGAATGTATAAAGTATTCTAAATTCTTTGATCTTACAACCTAGAACTAGGTAGGAATCCCATCTCAGTCACCTAATTATTGGCATGCAACTGAGGAAGACATGTAACCTTTCAATGCCTTAAGTTTGTCTCATTTGTATAATGTCAATAATTGTAATTAAATTCTCAAGATTATGTGAAAATTAAGAACTATGTATATACAAAATAAATACCATGGATGATTTCCATTAAATATTAGATGTTATTTTTCTGAAATATTAATTTATAAATTATTTAATACCAATAAAAACAACTTAAACAGTGGAGGAAACAGATTATGGAACCTATTATCTATGGGTGTTATATGCTCATTATTTTCTCGACATTTTGCTCGAGGATGATTACTTTTGTTCATGCCAAATGTCATGTGTAGCCTTTCTTTCCTTAGTCTTTCATTCACTTGTTATCATGTAGATAAAGTTTTTAGGACGGAGGAAGAAATCTGGTTTGCCAAAAGTAGCAGACACACATAGGCACACAAGCATTTACACTACTTGATGAAATCAACCTGAAGTTAAACATTTTGATTTGTTTACACTTAGCAAAAATATAGCTTCCTATGTTTAAGAAAAAATAAAATAGAATTTATACTAAATGTCAAATATCTCATGTACAGCCATGCATTGATGAGTTAAGTGGAAAGGAATGAAGAGCATAAGGATTAAATTTCCATGAAAAATGTCTGGGTTTAAAAATAAAAGAAGAAAAATGCTCAGAGGACCACATGCTATATCTTGTCAAACCTAAAAGGTTTGAAAAATAGCATAATATAAACAGAGATGTGGCTTCATTTTCTCACTCTTATTGCATCAACGTTTTCATAAAAACAAAGGAATGGTGCTATACAGGAAATTTTTGATTTGCCTGATTTCCTTAAAATTCTAAATTTTGCAATGGAAAATGGAGATGCCATTTCAGGATGAGAATAAAGCATCTCATCTTTTCCTCCGGGACTTAAAGTGCAAACTCGTCTCCAGCTTAGAAAGCCCCATGTATGTCAGATCGCACACAAGTGACCACAACTCCCAGCGTGTAGTTCATAGCTTAACACATAGCTGGTGATTAACATTTTTGTTAAGTAAATACTATATTATGTCTTATATATTTTAACAAACAAATCAGCATGATATCAATTGGGAATTTATTTTTTCTAACCTTATGTAGTTTTTATAGCATTTCAACAATAAAAAATCTGATTTCTAAATGACTAAATCTTTACATTTTTATGTTATATTTTTAAGTCAAACCTTTAGCATTGCATAAATCCAATATAGATAATATCATTTGCAAATATCTATAGTCTAGCATCTTGGCAATTTCTATAGAAAAGCTGAATTTCATTTACAAGTGGTAAAATATTTTTTAAGAAATGCAAAGTACAAAACAGTTTCTTTGAAGTTATAAACAGAAGAGGGTTAGAAAGTTGTATGAGAAATCATCAAAATATTTACTGTAGAGTTTTCTCAACCTTTGTTATGTTTATAGGCCAGAAAGTAATACTGATAGTTTTAAAGTTCTCGTAGCAGTAGTCACACTTGTGATTACTTTCTTGACGTATTTTTCAGGTGGTTGCCATATGTTTGGCTTTGATACATAGACATTTTTTTTTAATTTACCTCTCTGACATATCAATTATTTTACAATAGAAAATTTCTCTTAGAACGTACCTTCGGCCCATTGAATGATCAGAATTCTATCCACAAAAAGAGTAAAATACAACATGGAGGTGGCAATGTGGTTCACATGAATCAAGGCAGAAATTGAGAAGCTGAGTCCAAATAGACTTTGAAATTCACATTTATTCTGATATGCATATATTTGGACCATTTCAGAGTGAACTGTAGACATAATGCCACTTCTTTTGGCATGTGTGTTTGATCTTTAATATGGAACAGTTTCTCAGACTTATTTTTATTACATGAAATTTCACTTTTTTTTTTGCTTTGTTTTGCTTTGTTGAATGTTCTTCAGTCTGAGTTTGTCTGGTGCTTCCTTATGATAAGATTCAGGTTATGCATACTGACCAATTATGTATATAATAAATGTGTCATTCTTAGTGCATCTAATGAAAAAGTACATGATATACATTTTGCTCATTGTAGGTAAAGTCGATTTTGATAGCTTGATTAAGGTGATGTTTGCCAGGTTCTTTTAGTCTAACATCATTTTAGCATTTATAATTGACAAGTAATTATTGGGAAAATACATTGAAATTATGTAACTCTCCTGTTCCTTGTCGAACTTTTATTACTAGTTTTAGCATCCGTTTCTTACTCTTTATGCAACTAATTATTCCATAGTTAAAAATGATAGATTTTCAAATTCTACCATTTCTTCTGCATTTATTGGTTGGCATTTTAATACAGAAGAGAGCTTTCTCTCTTTCTCTTTTCTTTTCCTTCCTTCCTTCCTTCCTTCCTTCCTTCCTTCCTTCCTTCCTTCCTTCCTTCCTTCCTTCCTTCCTTCCTTCCTTTCTCTTTCTTTCTTTCTTTCTTTCTTTCTTTCTTTCTTTCTTTCTTTCTTTCTTTCTTTCAAGATGGATACATTAATTTTATAATTCATTATTCCCACTATTTTTGATGCTCAACTTACCCTAGAGTTGGGTAATTTGATATTTCCTTAAAAAGTAATAATAAAGAGCCACAGATAATATCTGTGGCAAGAGGAATATTGAGAGAGGAAAAAAAGTTAAGTACTTCAGAAAAAAACATCTTGGTATTTTTAAGATATAACAAGAAATCAAGTGCTATTACATGACATTAGTGAGGGGGGAAAGTTGAGGCTGAGAGATGAATAAACAAATCGGGCCTCAAAGACTCTGAAAAGGGACTGAATGTCATTCCAGTGAAGTTAGAAGGCAATGGAAGCATTTAAGCAGTTGAAAAATAGGATCTGATTTACCCTTCTCAGGGGTCATTCTGGCTGGTATCTAGACGAGATACTACAATGGGACAAGAAAGAAAGGAGTTTTAAAAGTTCAGGCATGTGATTATGGTCGTTTTGACTGGATGAGGAGCAGTAAATAGGGAAGGAATGTTAAATTCAGGAGCTACTTTATGATTATAGTCAACATGGCTTTAGTGGATTGGATGATGTAGAGGGTGAGGGAAAGGGAGGGTTAAAAATAAGATCTTAAATATTGATCTGAGTAACTAGATGGATGGTTCTTCCAATAATAAAATGAAGATTGCTTCTAAAGGAATAGGCCTTTTGGGGAGAGGGGGTGGGAATTCAGAAATTCAATTTTGGGAAGGTTAAATTTGAAGTACCTAAGTACAAATGTTAGGTTTTGGATATAGGAATCTGAAGCTCACAGATGTGTTAGTGCTCGAATTATAAACTTGAGAAACAAAACCTATACATATTATATAAACTAGGGACCTAGACTAAGTAAAAGAAAGTTATGCTGTTTCTGAAAAAAAAAAATTTGCTTTATCCATTGTATTGTATCAATTTGATTGTCATGAAAGGACCTCATTGTTATCATTTGCTTAATAAGCTGATCCTTAACTAAGTCAATAATAAAATTTCTGATTCTCTATTCTTTCATTTAAACCCATTTTATGTCTTTTCGATTTGTTCTCAAGAAGACCCATGTTCCTTCTTCTATTATCAAAATAACATCTGAGAGTTAGAATGCCTTGGGGGTGTGGGGACTGTGTGTAATGTCCTCATAGTGTTGTGGAAATGTCATCTGGTCCTTATCTGAGGTTGTGGCATTATCTTTTGTCTCTTGACCTCAGCCTCTGTTCTCCTGAGTCTTTCGTTTTGTAACTAGGTCCAGTCTGTGTTAAACCAGCTCTTCTGGTCACCCAGAGGCCTGGCGGTGGTATTTGCTTAAGAATGGTAATTGCCCCCATCCTTTAAGGGTTGTGCTAATACCTACACTTAATAATTATGCCTCTGTTCTGTGAGTCACCGTATGTCCCCAGCCTTGTCATAGTTTCTCAAATAGTATCTGATTCTTCATGCTTGAGAATAAAGAAATCTCACCTGCCTACAAACCACTGAGGGGGCTTGACACCCACAGCTTTCTGCTGGTTGACCTAGCCAAGGTTTTTTTTTTACCTGCATGGCAATTCCACATCTCTCTCTGCCTAATCCTGCTTCCTCTCACCCTTATCCACAGGTGCAGGTCACTAATAAATTCCTCACATGCTAAACTTCGTCTCAATGTCTGCTTCCAAAGAACTCAACCTGGGGCATTTAGTTTGAAGTTCAAAGCTTAGCACTGACTTTTTTTTTTTTCCTAGGCAGTGTCTGCCAGCCTCTTCTCTATGGCAATAAACCTAATCCCCTTGGCCTAGTCTTAATTGCAAGATGATTCTGGGGAAGAAACATAAATTTTTAAAAATGAAAAATACTTTGGATGATATTTCAAAACCTTACTGGGCTGACTCCCTGACTTGGCTACAGTGACCTCGGGGGAATTGAGCTCAAAAATCTGACTTCTCCTTCATGAAACTTCTATGGTAATTAATGACTTGCAGGAGAAAATGAGAGTCAAAAATTACAAAATGTAAATTTGTTCAGCCCTGTTTCTCATAGCCTTAGCACACCAAACTCCAGATCTAAGACAAGTTTTGATAATTTCACTTAAAAATTTTCTCTAATCATGTATTAATAATTTAACACAGGAGCAAAATTTCAGCAATCGTGACATTTCCCCTCTCTACGCAAAGGGTTGCCTTCCTGAAGAAGCTGGAGTGTTTTTTGATTCCCTTTCATTTGCATCTGATAAGTGCCCAAGGACCTTGGGCTGATTGCCACTTTCTCTGCATATAAATTCTCCAGCGTTTACGTAATGCAGCGCTCACATGGTATGCTACCTGGGAGGAGCTGCATCGATAGTGGCATCTCACGTGTCCGGTGCTGCCAGGAAATGAAGGTTTCATGTCACGAATTATCCAAATTGCTGAAGGCATTTTTTCAAATGTTAGAAATTTATGAAGTCATCTTAGATGCAAACAAATTCTAAAAAGTATTCAAGATATTTGTGTGTGTCTCTCTCTCTCTCTCTCTCTCTCTCTCTCTCTCTCTCTCTCTCTCTCTCTCAAGTCTAGAACATTTCTCATGGTTTGGTTTAGGTGCAATATTTGGAAGATTAGTGATACTAAGGATTTGCAGTCTATTTGCCCAGCCTGTGCCACCCCAGGACTGTCTTCCTTCCATAGGAAGGAAGGAAGTGTTGGCTGGCCAGCTGGTACTCCTGAATGCTCTTATTTTTTTGTGACTACAGCAGTTTTATTTCCCGATAAAATTTAAATCTAGTTTTTTTTTAAAGTAATCAATTTTGACATACAAAAAGTTGTATATAATTAATATATGGAACTTGATGAGTTGGGAGATACTTGAGAGATACATATACACCTGAGAAACCATCACCACATTCTCTGCCATAAGCATATCTATCACCTCCAAAAGCTTCTTCTTGCCTTCATATTTATTATTATTATATTTTTTTGATATAAGAACACTTAAGTAAGATCTATATTCTTAGCATGTTTTAAAGTATCCAATACAGTAAACTATAAGCCCTATGCTATATTACATATCTCTAGGACATTCATTGCATAACCCAAACTCCTACTTGTTGTAAATACCAATTTTTCTTTCTCTATTGCCCCTGGCAACTCCCATTTCAGTCTCTCCTTCTCTCAGTTTGGCTTTTTCAGATTCCTCATATAAGTGGTATTATGTAGTACTCGTTCTTCTGTGTTTGGATTTTTTCACTTAGCATAAGATCCTCCAGATTCATTTATGTTATTGTAGTGGCACAATTTTCTTTTTTAAGGCAGAATAATATTCTTGTGTATGTATACATATGCCATATTTTCTTTATCCATTTATCCAGTGATCTGCATTTAGGTGGCTACCATGTCTTGGCTCTTGAGAATAACCAAATAGGTAAGAGTAATGTGCAAAATGTGTTAAAATGCTTTCGATTAATGTTTCCGCCTTTCTCTGATTAGGATATTCCGGATTTATGACCAGCTCTATAAATGATATGTACATCACTCTAACAGCTTCTTCAATTTTATTTTTAACCCTTCTTTGCCACTCCATCCATGCCCTTATATTAGAGCTTCCTTCCCTACCTACCCCAAAGCCAGGGGTAGTTACCACCCATGTACAAGTCATTTGCCATACATTCATATGCTTTTCAGCTTCTAAGCTGTTATTATTGGATCTACTCTTTCATCTCCCAATTACCATGATTTCATAAGTTTTAAAAAATCTATTTTCTGAAAAGAGGTAAAGATTCATAAAAACAAAACGTTTCGTTCGTCACATCTGATTTTCTCTCACAAAATTCTTTAGGTGCATTGCACTTCATTGCTCCGTGAATCAATGTGCTTGGGTACCATATTTTCTCACACTTTACTCACCACAGTGTACCCTTCCAGCACTATGGGGTTGGGAGGAAAAGCAAGAGAACAAAACAAAACAAAATTAAAAACACTTACATAGGCAAAAAAAAAAAAAAATATCACATCTCCATAATCATGCACCTGGACGCCATGGTGAGTCACAGCCATTCACATGCCTACATCTGCCACTCCTGTATGTTACTTGGTGTACTTGAGCTCATGTTCAGCTTTTGTTTCCAAATGTTGAGTTTTCTGCTTAATCCTGGCATTGTGTTTATCTGGTCTTAGTTTTCAGCACGACTGGTTCTTAGATGTTCCTGATTCTGCACTTTTTATCTGGCTATTCTCTATTCTTATTTGTCAGATTGTATACCTATTTCTGATGGTAGACCCAAATGTATACATGTTCTTTATATCAGTCTGGCTTGTAGACATTCCCACTTTATAAATTAGGCTGTAGAATACTATCTACCTAGTAATATCCCATAGTATTCTTCTTTGAGTCTTACTAGATTCCTGTTGCATGGACTAAAAACAAATCTTTGGGCTCCAGCTCTTTAAAACACTCTAATATTCATTACCTGATTATCTTTCATTCCCTTTTTGATATCCTCGACCATACTAGGTAGGTGCCATGCCGATTATTCTGGCCACTACCAGTACTAGTCTCAATCTGGCCATTTATTATTCTGTTTTTTTTCTTACTCATTTTGCACTCAGATTTTTTTGCTGGTGGTGGTGGTGGGATTTTTCTCCCCTTGTCTACACAGCTTTTAGTAGGATATGCTGCTTTTAAGCAGAATTATAGTAGACAAATAACCCTTGTTAAAATATATTACTCTTTGTTCATGATAATTTGTTTGGATTTATTTTTTAAATGCCTACTTTATTTAAACCCATTCCCCATTTAATTAATATTTTTTATCCAAAAATGGTACAAAATGTAAAAGCTTATAGCATATAAGACACTAACATTTTGTATATTTTCATTGTTGTCTACCAAACCACTAGGATCGAAGGATTACATAGATTTTATTCATTTTGATTAAGAAGCAAGAGTTGAGGGTGCTTGAGTTATTACACCAAGTTCTGAGAATTCAAAGATAAAACACAGCTCCCTCTGATGGAAGATCATTGTGTAGAAGGGGAAGAAGGTGTATGAAACCATTATTGCAAGAGATGTCATAATTATTCTTATAGAAATAAAAACAATTTGGAGGTAAGTCTGGTATTGGAGGATCGTATAAGGCAGAAGAGACCAGCATCTCCTAATCTTTCTAGGTATGGTCACCTGCATTCATTCCATTTTTTTGTTGTTGTTGTTGAAAGATATCAGAGTTTTTGAAGAAAAAAAAAATACGCTTGCTTCCAACTCCGGGACCAAAATAGCGTCATCTAAGCCAGTTTACAAATTCACTTACACTGTTTCTGTTCCTCTCATCTTCTGATTTTCATTTACTTGGTGGTGGCATCGATTAAATGGCAAGCTCACAGCTCGGGTGGACGTTTTCCCTTCTGCCATCCCCAAGGCCTGCCTGGTTCCAACTAGCTTTTCCATTTGTTATTTGCTGGAGCAAAGTATGTCCCAAAAGCTACATGTTGCAAAATGAAAGCCCATTATACTCTTTTATGATAAGAAGCAAATAATGCTTAACATGTTTCATATTCATCAGAATAATTTCCTTATGTTTCCATCATTTGGCCACGGGGAATTTCTTTCACACTAAAATCTGTTCCCCGGCTTCGCAAACACTGTCTAGCTCCAGGACCCTCTGACCTCAGCAGTCTGTTCTATTGCTGCAAAAAAAAAAAAAAAAAAAGGTGCTTTTCAAGGAAGAAAATATGTTCTGGTTTATTCTTCCACTGTTCCATGTACGAAGTTCTAATTATACATAATGGGAATTATACATATTAGGGGGAAGAAAGAATTTTCTCAAAAATCATCTGTTTCTTTTATCTTCTCTTGTCAGTCTAGCAAAATGTTGTCAGAATATGAACTTGGTGCTAATTAGATTCCAGCAAAGATTTTATGATATTGCCAGTTCAGTTTTATTGACCTTTTCTATGGTGAGGTTTGGAGGCTGTTATATCCTTTGAAATTCAACACATCACGTAGTAACCAATTCAGTATTTGTAAACCATCCAGAATGGATTGTGTATCCTCCAAGATGCTTTGAAAAATTACCAACTCCACCCATCACTTTATCTCTGATATTTTATGTTCTTTTGTGATTTATAACACTTTGTGTATGCTGCATATTGAAAGGCAATTCTTTATTGTAGGAGTTATTACCAAATAACTTAGAAACATCAGACATATAATGCTCTCTATTCCCTGGAAGTTTTTTCTTTTTTCTTTCTTTTTTTTTTTTTTCATAATGAATATATGTGAATTAGTTACCTTATTGGCAGGGCCTTAAAAGGACTATAATTTAGAGGTTAGACATGTCTTGCATTGTAGATTTTGGAATAGCATGCAATGAGGTGAACAGTTTATTATGAAGTTTTAACAGAGTTATTAAGCCTTCAGAAGACTGATTCCTTTCATGCCCTTGATAGTAAATTCACTTTTCTCATGCGGTCAATTCACTTGAGATTCATAGTCTCCTCGTAAACCCCGTAGTAAATGTTTAACCTCAGATTTCAAATACTATAGTACTTTTTATGATAATAAATGTTATCCCAATGGGATTGTGAATTTGGTGATCATACATAGGGCTCCAGTTAGAGAGACCTTACCTCCCACATACAATATACGAAGGTCTTGTTAGAGTATTTGATTACCTAAATTTATCAAGATTATTTTTAACTACACATATGTACCGTGTGTTTCTACGCACATGGATGAAGTTTTTCTTAGACTTAATATGATTAACTCTTAAAGCAAATCATGATTGAAAATATTTTTGGAGTGTAGCCTTTGCTATGTTTCATTAAGTGAGACTGAATTTTACTATGGAATATTTTAACATCTAATAAATGCTACAAACATTTAAGAGTATTTTGATTTTTTTAATAAAATCTTTTTTTATTTCTAAAAATAATGTCACAGTTTGGGATTCTGATACAAAACCTGAAACGTTTGGTGTGCTTTGTGGTTAAGGCAACAGAGAAATAAATAGTAATAAAAAATGCCTCGGTAACATTTTCACACAGCCTAAGAATTCTATCCTAATAACATTAAAAGAAAATAATATATAGTCTATGGGATTAAAAAAATCATTTTACTGCTGATAATATTTTTAAAGTCTGCAAAACAAATGTCCTAAAATTCAGTACATCATATAACCTAATTAGTAAATAAGCAATGACAAAATTTGAGAAATAAAATTCAATTCAAAATATGTCTTGAATCTTAGCATTTGCAAGTACTGATGAAATGTTGTATCATAGTGAAATCAAAGGTGATCTAATATATGGCAGAATAGTCTAAAAAAAATAGAAACAATAGCACTTGATTAAAACACACCAAGGGGGGGAAAAAAACAATAAGATAAAGGTTTTTTATCTTGCTCTTTCTCTTTGTCTAATGTAGATTTCCAGGGGGACACTGTGTGTGTCATACTCAGTCAGGGACATCCTGATAGCTATCCGTTCACCACATAACTGCCCATGACAGCAGGGGAAGAGAATGCTGGAGAGTCTCATACTTGCGATTAAATACTTTGGCCCAGAAATGACACATATCATTTCCACCTAAAACTCACCGGCTAAAATAATCCCATGGCCACTCCTATGTTAATAGGAATAGGGACATACAATCTTCTGATGAACTCAGAAGGAGAAAAATCTCCAGTGAGCACTGGTAACATCTGCCATACACACAGAATCAATAGCCTCCATCTTGAAGGTTAATCAATACAAGCAAACATGGACATGAAAGCAATCACTAAATCATTCATGTGGGGATACACTTTTTAATGATAGTAAGAGGTACAAGGAGACAGTTAATTTTGAACTTAACTCTCAAAAAAGATAACTATTTTATTGGAAAAGAAAGAAAAGAGGTAAGCCTGAGATGAAAATATGCATTCCAGATGGAGACAAAGATTACTTGAATTTTTATGGTCTTATTGTTATCTCAAGAGCTAAATCTGTTTTTTTCTCACCAGGGAAAACAACCTCTGCCACTTCACAGTGCCTCTTTTGTTTAAAAGTAGGTCTTCGTCTATACCGGCATCTGTGGTTAGACTTAAACACCATTTGATATATTTTACTTTATCCAAATGATGCTACAATTCTCATTGAGAATGCATATTAATTTCAGACAGCAGTTTTTAGATGAAACAAATATTAGGGAATCAATAAACTATAATTGGGTACTGAACATGCAAAAATGTTGGGAGTCTATTGTGCTGTTAGTCATTTTCTGAAAATTGAAAGCTATTGAGATGGATGGTAAAGAATTTTAACCCAAATTGAATCAGACTAGTTCCAAGCAATATATAAACTGTATGATTTTTTTCTTCAAGAGATCAGCATTTCTTTTTCAATATCTCTTGACCAGCAACAAATATAAATGTAAGACACTTGGCTTCAGACCCAGAATGTTAGAATTTGAAGTGTCTAGGGGTAGACACTACCTTGAGCATTCCAAAGCATCAGATCAAGAGAGGAAGTCTGATATACAGTAAACAGGATGGTGGCCAGCAAGAACAATTATCACAGTTGAAGAGTAAGTTATAATCAGAAACTATTGCAAAAAGAAATGATCGTGAGGCCCCATGGTTTGGGCAGAAAACTATAATCTGTAAGCAGACTGCCTAAATTTGGATCTCTCTGTCTCACTTCCTTCATCTACAAATTGAGGATAGAATGATAGTTAAGAAGAAGTGAGGATGGCTGGCCAGTTTTGCATAAGACCATTTTCATGCTATGATGCTTTCAGGTTTAATTGTATAGACCCAATCACCAGAAATCTATGTCTTTTTTATTTCTTGATGCCTAAAATGGTTCCATATTAAGCTTAAGCCTTTAACACCCATTCAGATGTAATTCTCTTGAGCAGATAAGTCATTAGTCACTAATAACTGAATCTTTAACTTTCAGGAGAGGGATTTAGATAAGGATACAGGGCATGGAGGATAAAAAAGTACAAGGCAAATGCTACTGAAAATAGGAACTAGACAAAATAAATAAACAAATAAAATCCAACAGTCTCAAGAGAAGAAATTTTGTGCAAGTTAGAAAACGAGGCTACCAACACAGGTATTGCTATTAACATCCCAGCTATTCTAAAGGCAATTTGAACCGGAGTGTAATATCTCACTGTGGCTATCTGCTGCTATACATTGCTTACCAGTTCATTATTTTCAGACTATTATATTTTCCCCACTTACCCATTATTATCAGTACTGTTATGAATTTTTTGGTATATAAAGTTTTGTTTATTTGTTTGCTTTTTGCCTGCATTCATGATTATTGTGTTAAGATAGATGGTTATTTTTTATCTTCTCATTTTTTCAATTGCCCCCTTGAACTAATGCATAGTATAAATATATTTCTCTCTGAACCTTTTTCCTCTGAGTGATGTGGTAGTTATTCTCCATCTACATGAGTTTGGGGGCCTCTGTATACTTCTTTCTTTTTGTCTCAATGACTTAGGTTTATGGTACCTCCATAATCAGCTCTCTAAAGTCTTTATGACATAATTAGAGAGCCAGAGGATTTGGGCCTCAGGTAATGAGCAGGCTTTGGCTTGACTTTTTCTTCGGTGTATATGGTATTTCAAACAATAATATTATTAGACATGCATTAATCTCAATTATGGTAAAAGAATATTGGCACCTGGTTTTCTTTATGCATTTGTGTTATCTTGCTGACACTTCTGGATACTGGAATTTGTGACCATTTTGACGTGTGCCAGTAAACGTCCCATCCTTCAGGGAAAGACTTCTACATACAGCACCTATCCATGGTTCTTTTTTCTCACTACTAGATTGACTTCTGTAGAGTAAGGAAACTGTTAGCCATCATTATATCCCTGGTATCTAGGGAGATAATAATGTAACACTTGATAGTCATAGTGCCCCATAAATAGCAAATGGCAATGGATGAGACACATTAATGTTCTATGTTGTGTTACCTCTAGAGGCACACTATCATTTAATTCAAGTGTTCCTCTCGTGATTTATAATCATTATGAATCAATGCCATTCTACTGGATAAGAGCTACGTGTGAAGTATAATTGTCCCCGAGAGAATATCAAGATCTAGGTGTGCTATTGGGAAAATGAAATCCAAGCTGATATATATGCAAGTAGATTTTGAGTGGGATTATTTAATTGTAGCTATATATTCTTACTTAGGTAATTCTCTTTTTTCGCAGCTTTTATATTGAACTATTATCAACATATAACATATGTAAGTTTAAGGTAGATAATGTAATGCTTTGATATATACGTGTGTGTGTGTGTGTGTGTGTGTGTGTGTGTGTGTGTGTGTGTGTGTGTATAATTTTTTTATGCTTCATCTCTTTGGTAGATACTTAGGTGGTTCCCATGTCTTGGCTACTGAGAATAATGCTGCAATGAACATGAGAATTCAGATATCTCTTTGAGATAGTGATTTCATTTCTTTCATATATATATACCCAGAAGTGGGGTTGCTGAATCATGTAGATCTAATTTTAAATATCTGAGGACTCTCCATACTCTTTTCCGTAATGACTATACAAATATACATTCTTACCAGTAGTGAACAAGGCTTCCCTTTTTTCACATCTCTGCCAGTATTTGTTGTCTATTTTCTTTTTGATAATAGCAATTCCAAAGGTGTGTAAGGTGATATCTCATTGTGGTTTTAATTTGCATTTCCCTGATGATTGGTGATGTTCAACAGTTTTCTTTTTTTTTTTTCATGTAGCATTTAACCATTTGTATATCTTCTTTGGAAAACTATCTCGTCAAGTCCTCTGCCTGTCGAGTTTATGAGTTCTCATCACTTATAGGTTTTTGGCTAAGATCAAGTGAGTTTATGAATTCTTTATAGTTTTTTTATTAATCACTTATTAGATATATGGTTTGCAAATATTTTTTCCCAGTCCAAGATTAGCTTTTCATTTTGCTGATTGTTTCTTTTGCTGTGCAGAAGTGTTTTTAGTTTGAAATAATCCTACTTGTTTGTTTCTGCTTTTGTTGTTTGGGCATTTGGTGTCATATTCAAAAAATAATTGCCGAGATCAATGTCAAGGAAATTTTTTTTATGTTTTTTCCCTAATAGTTTTATAGTTCCAGGTCTTATATTTAAATCTTCAATACGTATCAAGTTAGAATTATGAAAGTAGTGTAATATTGGGGTCCAATTTCATTCTTTTGATTGTGAATAGCCAGTTTTCTCAACACCATTTATTAAATAGACTCTTCTTTCCCCATTGAGTTTTCTTGGCTCCCTCGTCAAATTTTCATTGATTGTATGTATAGGTTTATGTGTAGGTTTATTTCTGGACTCTTGATTCTGTTCTATTGATACATGTTTCTGTTTTTATGCCTGTATAATCTTGTTTTCTTTACTACAGCTCTTTAATAAAGTTAAAATCAGGAATTAGATGCTTCTACTTTGTCATTCTTTGTCCGGGTTGCTTTGGAGGTTAGGCCTTCTGAGGTTTCATATAAATTTTAGAATTGCTTTTTTTTTTCCTATTTCTCTGAGAAATTTCATTAGAATTTTGACACAAATTGCATTGAATTTATAAATGTCTTTGGGTCATATGGTCATTTGAATAATAATTTTTTCAATCCACAAACATGAGTTATCTTTCCATTTTTGTCTTCAATTTCTTTCATTAGTGTCTGATAGTATTCAGTGTATACATCTTTCACTTCTTTCATTAAATTTAATCCTAAGTATTTTATTCTTTTGGATGCTACTGTAGATAAAATTATTTTATTTCTTTTTGAGATAGTTCAGTGTTAGTATATAGAAACAAAACTGTTTTTCATATAGTAATTTTGTATCCTAAAATTTCACTGAATTTGTATTAGTTCTTTTTTTTTTTTTGCTTGGTGTCTTTAAGATTTTCTATATCTAAGTTTATATAATCTGTAATTAGAGATAATTTTACTCCTTTTTTTCTGATTTGAATATCTTTCACTAGTTTTTCTTGCCTAATTGCTCTGGCTATGACTTCCAGTACTGTGTCGAACAGGATCAGTGATAGGGGACACATTTGTCTTAGTGGAGCTTAGCAGGAAAACTTTGAACCTTTCACCATTGAGTGTTATGCTAGCTGTGGTTTGTCACATAAGTCCTTTATAATGTTGAGATATATTTCTTCTCTACCCAATCTGTTGATAGTTTTTGTCATTAAAGGATATTTTCAAATGCTTTTTCTGCCTTTGTGGAGATGAATATACAATTTTAATCATTCATTCTATTAATGTGGTATATATTACATTTATTGATTTGCTTATGTTGAACCATCTTTGAATGCCAGGGATAAATCCTAGTTGATCCTGGTGTATTCTCTTTTTATTGTGCTGTTGAATTTGCTTTGCACTAGGGCAGGCGAGGAGCCTGGGTCTCTGTGATCCATTCTAGTGTTACGATGGGTTGAAGTCTGGGCCCATGGTAGTAAGTCTGGTATTAGGCCCATCCAGGGGCCTACGTTCATGAATGTCTACATGGACCCAGGGTCCATGGATGCTGATTGGGAGCTTGGGCCCACAGGAATTTCCCATGGGAGCCAATCAAGTATCTAGTGCCAGGGGACCCTCCCAGGGCCACAGAAGCCTGCAAGGCTAGAGTGAGCTGGGATCCCTGGTTGGCAGGAACCTGCTGGTAGCTTGGTGCTTTTGGAGCCAGCCAGTGCTAGGTTGGGACGGAAGTCTGAGTTTGTGGGAGATTGCTGGGAGCCTGGGGCCCCAGGAGTCAACCAGGCTACAGAAGTTGGCTAGCACTATGGTGGACTAGAATTCTGAAATTGCTAGAGTCTTCCATCACCCTAGTGTCATGTGAGTCGCCTGGGGTTGAGGCAGCTGACAGATGCCAAGGTGAACAGGGGGCCTGGATTCACAAGAGCCCATGAAAAGCCACCTAGAGTTGGCATGGGGCAGAGGTGACCCAGTTCTGAAGTCATGTGAAGTCTGATGCTTACTTCACTCTTTTTCCTAATGGGACAGCTGTTTCTCGCTGCAATGAGCTGCCCAGGCTTGTGGGTGCGGGTTATGTGGGTACTATAAATCTATCTTTCTATCCTCCTTGATGCATCTTTTTTATTTCTGTGCTTCACCTGGTGCTGTAGTCCCTCACCAGGAATCCTTAGCTCTTGTGAATATATTTTCATGTGTGGATGGTTCTATAAATTGATGTTGGTGGAAGGGTACAGACAAGTGTTGCCATTTAGCTGATATCACTCCACAGGTAAATAAAGAAGAAAAAATATGAAATGTTATCAAGACATATAAAACCATTGCTGTTAGTAATATAATTGATGTGATAACTATAAAATTAAAGGATGAAGATAACCAGCATACATATTAAGAACATAAATATAATAGTGCTTTCTGAAAAGTCAGGGAAATGAGGTTTGATGAATGTGAATGTTTTTCCCATATTTTAATATTTAAATACTTGAAGACATATTTAAGACAAAGCATTTGTGCTTTACAACAGATAAAACAATGTAGAACAGCCAGTATTTAGTTATCCTTCTTCCAATTTATGGGTGAAAAGCAGTCATTGGTATAATTAAATTATGTTAGGGAATGTAAAACAATGTTTAACAATGCTATCAGCAGTGATCGCAGAAGAGAGTGTAAGCATCTTTAGGATACTTGACAAATTCATTTATTTTGTTCATTACAAATAGAAAAATATTTAAGGGGAAAGTGTTTTTTCAAATTATGCAACATATCTAAAATTTATTGTCCTTCAAAACCTACACTTAAATGAACCACATTTTTAGAAACATATGAATGCATTTTTATATTTTTCATGATTAATGAGCTATCACAAAATACTCTGAAGATGACAACATAGAGAAAAATGATAAATATTTTATGAATAAAGGATAAATGTCACGCTTAATAATTAATTGTAGATAAATAGTAAAGAAATGAAGACTGGAATGGAAATTAGGATACCATATTCTGATTTCTGCTAGCCATTGAAAAGCTACCATATAAATATATTTTCCGTTTCTTGCATTCATTCGCCATTTGTAAATCTGTCAAAGGAAACAGTGTGAGGAACATCAGGACACATATCAGGGCACTAGGTTGTGGTTCATCCACCACCAACCAGCCTTGGAAGCCTGGTCAAGCCCCTAAACCTTTCTAAGCTTCTCTTCCTTTAGTCTGTTTCACTCAACAAGTATTTCTTGAGAATATATGGACTAGATTCTCAGATAATGCAGAGTACTTGTAGTCAAGAAATTTCCATCTCTTTAAAGGGAAGATGAGGCAATTATATGCCTACCTGTAATGAAATTTTGATCAAACTGCCCATCAGCTGCTGCTACTGGTAAAGATTTTTCTCATTGTAATGGTTCATGCTCTGCACACCCACGGAGCATCAAGCAAGCACTCAGATGGCAAATAGAATTGCTTAGAATCACTTCTACAAACAGAAAAAAAATACTTCACCTACCAGTTTTCAATTACTGGATCTATAAAAATCTATCTTGTGCTCTTGTTTTTAGAACTAAAACAAGCAAGATTCTGTATGTAAAGTACATAGAGTGTTGCCTGGCACAAGAGATAGCAGCTTTTATTAGTGTTTCTTTAGCATGATCATCATTATTATCACCATCATTGTCCTTATTGTTCTTTTTTCTTTGAATCAGATCTGGTTGATGCAACTTGTTAATCCAGAATAATTACTGAATCATCTAACAAAATCTTGGTTCTGCCAGTTATCAACCATATGATGTTGGGCATATTATTTCCCTACTAATATTCCCTACTAATAACTTCACCGTATCTCAGTTTCCTTTTTTTTTTTCAAAATAAAGATGGTAATATTATTTACCTCATAGGATTGATGGAAGGGTTAAATGAGATAATATTTATTACTGACTATAGTGTCTGTAAGTGTTCAAAAAAGGTATTTGATCATTAATATTAAATTTGTTTATGTCTTCATTCATCTTTTGAAAAATAGTAAAAAAATAAATGGTAATTATTACTATTATTAGTAATAAATTTATTATTTTTAGCAGCATGAATTGTTGAACTTTCTTAAGGAAGTGACATGGAATTAATAATAGTAGACCTCAGTAGTAAGGTCATGAAAAGGATTTTGTAATCTAAAAAATAGAAGGAGTCTAATTAGATTGATCTGTCCCTTTATTACTGATGTAGAATTTCTCACTCATTTGATAAGGATATTCTACCAGAAGGAGTATCCTTTTGTTCAGAAAATGACCCAAGACAGACAAACTGTAGGTAACTAAAAGAGAGACCTAGAAATGTCAGTGGGGGAGGATGGGAGTCTGAAGGTTTTGAAAAGCCGTAAGTAGGGGGCAGAAAAGTGACAGTTCCTGCAGGATGGAGAAGAAAGTAATACTGTCATACAGTGAGGAAATAGAAAGTATTTCTGGGAAGTAAAGATCCACTGATGATATTAGGCAGCTGTGTGGAGCCTGAGAGACTATGAGGAGTGTCAAGACCATCAACATGAATAAATTGGAGGTCAGGGGATCACGCTGCTCATCAGTCAGTGTCACCGGTGATGAATGTTCCCAGGGGAAAGGTCAGTGGATGAGTAGTGACTGGGGTATTCCCATGAACAGTGCTCTTCTGTTAAACAGGAGACTCTTGGAATACGGGCACGTGATCACTAAACCTGTCCTGTCAGTGAGCCAGGGTGCAGACCAAATCAGAGTGAAGACGCCAAGGGTTTTAGTAAGCTGAAAAACATGTATTTTATTAAATCTTTCTACCGAACTATTCTTTTTATATAATTTACATGAAAATGCCAATTGCTGTTCTATATTGCATTTTTTCTAAAAAAAAAAAAAAAATAGGCACATGCTATCTAAAGAATTGCAAAATAAGCCAGCTTTGGCTTTCTTTTGTAGTTAGATATTTCTGATGGAAGTAAGCTTGTAAAGCTATAACCAGGGGAAGCAATCTCAGATCAATGGCTCTGCTGACCAAAGACAATGCCAGGAATTGAACAAGACTCATTTTTAAATGAGTGCCTGTTATTTGTATGAATTGGATTGACTTCATTTATAGTCAGAGTGGATGTATTAGCTCAGTTTTAGTTCAAGCGCAAATACGTGTATTAGGCAAGGCATGATAATGAGCAGAGTGGGTGGAAATCACACAGACCCAGTTCTAAGAATTGTTACCTGTGCAACTCAGTCCGTGTTGCTTAATTTTTCTGAAGCATTGTTTCTAAACCTGAAAAATGGTGACAATAAACCCTTTCTCATGTTAATTGTTATAATTAAATAAAATAAGGTGTATAAAGTATATAATAAAGTGGGAGGCATGCATCAGATCATCAATAAATTGGGCTTTTGTGTTTATATGTACGTATGTCACAAAATTGGACCTTATCTCATTTTAAATTTAATATTAACTTTATGCATAAAAATGTATTTTTTCAACAAATATCTCAGATATTTGTTGAGGGACAAACGCCTCAGATAATACTGTTTAGGGCCAGAGTTACAACAGTGACCCAAATGCCCAAGTCTCAGCCTCATCGAACTTGTATTCGTGGGAGAGGGAGGCAGATGATAAACAAGGGCGGACACAGGGTTGTGACTATGCTAATGAATCAAAGTATGCAGAATGCCACCAAGGCAAAGATGGGAAGGACAGTAGCTTTAGAAATGTGGAGTCTATTGCAATTTTAGAGGGAGTGGCCATCAGTGAAAATATAAGCCACATATAAAGATATGAAGATGCATGAGGAAGCCATGTGTGCAGCAGGACAAGGACATTTTAGGCAGAGGGAAGAATTCATATAAAGGTCTTGAGTTGGAACAAGCAAGGAGAACACTGTGGCTGAAGCAGAACAAGCAAGAGTGAGTGCTGTAGGGGAAAGGGGCTTGACTCTGAACTCTGAGGGAAACTAGAAACAGTTGACAGTTATAAGCAAAGGGGTGACAGGATTGACTTAATATTTCAGTTATTCTTTTAAATATGGCTTCAGGAATCTCTTTTTTCACTTCCCACAATACCAAGAGAAGTTGCTATTTTTATTTCATTATTCAGGCAAAGAAATGAAGACTCAGAGAGGTTAGGTAATTGACCAAGGCCACATGGCTAGTTAGTAGTTGAGTTAGGTTTTAAATCTAGGCAGGTTCAACTAGGCATCCTGAACTTTTTTTTTCAGTTGTGTCCATTCTATTCTTTGTTGTATCTAAGCTACACCTTCGTTCTGTAATAGTATTTCATGTTAATTTCTTGTTTTGCAGTCATTATTTTCAACTCATTTTCTCATTTTAACATCTCACTACAAAGTGTTTATTTATTTTAGATTAGAATCTAAACAAATTCTAATCTTTAATAAAACATGCTTTAGAAAGTTTTCCTTGGGTTTTCTTTTACTTATTCCAGACTATATTTTCCCTTGGTCTTTTTTTAATGTCACTTTCCTTTACTTTTCTCTCTTTTCATCCCTCCCGCTAGTCCTTTCGTCTTTTCTTCTTCCTATATCTTCCCTTCCTACCTGACTTCCTAATTTTTAACTTTCTATCTCTTTTTTTAAAAAAATAAATTAGGTATTTCTCATGCATTATGTTCGTTCCCCAACGATGTATTTGATCATATCACCATTTTCTCTGTCATTTTTTTTCTGTTTATTCATCCTAAGACAGAGATCATCTAATTTTCTGCAGCTCACCACACCAAAGTATGGTTTCTAGCAATGAGTGTTTGAAAGCTTATTAAAAAGATACCACCTCAGGCTCTCCTCTGAGATCTGTATTTTTGCTGGATCCATAGGTGATCCATCGACACATTAATGTCTGAGAAACACTCTTCCTGCATAAAAGGAGACACAGCACAGATTTATCAGTCCACTAGCCTTTTTGGTTTTTCATATTTATAACTTCAGGAGGGTTCAATTGAAAAGATAGTCCTATAGTGATCATCAAGAAGAAATTTACCGAGACCCTACCCTCTGTTCCGCACAAAGATCAATAATTAGACAGCTCTCCATGGATGAAAATAGTCCTGGGATAGCTAAAGTGTCCACGTTAAGCAATACCAAGGAACAAAAACCTGAGAGTAATCACACAAAAAGTGAAGGAAGAATGACACAATCTTATATGTAGGAAATCCTAAAGATTTCTCCAAATAACTTTTAGAACTAATAGAATTCTTATGAGAAAATATGGAGGTTTTCTTTGACATTGGTCTTGGCAAGATTTGTTATATATAATATCAAAAGCACAATCCACAAAAGCTAAAATAAATGGGATTGCATTAAACTAAGTATAGCAAAATAAATAATCGGCAAATGACAAGGTAACCTATGAAATGTAAAAAAATATTTTAAAATTATATCTAATATGACCCCATATCTGATAATGGGTTAATATCCAAAATATATAAGAAATTCATAGAACTCAATAGCAAAAATGCAAATAATTAGATTAGAACCCAGGCAAAGTACCCAAACAGATATTTTTTTCCAAAGAAGACATACAAATATCAAACAAAAAAATGTTGTTCAATATTACTAAGTCAGAGAAATGCAAATCGAAACCTCAATGAAATGTCATCTCACACTTGTTAGAAAAGACAAATGGCAATAAGTATTGGCAAAGCTGTGGAGAAAAGAAACCCTTGAGCACTGTTGGTGGGAATGTAAATTAGCACAGACACCATGGAAAACAGTATGGAGGTTCCTCAAAAACTTAAAAGTAGAGCTACCAATTGATGCAGCAGTCCTACTTCTAGGTATCTATCTGAGAGAAATGAAAACAGGATATCAGAAAGTTCACTTCCCTATGTTCACTGCAGCATTATTCACAATAAGCAAAGTATGGAAACAACCTCAATGTCCACCAGCAGTGAATGGATACAGAAAATATGGTGTGTGTGTGTATATACTTACACACGATATATCCTATATATATATATAGCATACTCATCATAGTTAATACTATATTGTGTACTTGAAAGTTGCTATAAGAATAGATCTTAAATGTTCTCACCAGAGTAACAATAAATAGTAATTATGTGAAGTAGAGATTGTGTTAAATAACCTTACTGTGGTGAACATTTCTTAATACATAACTGTTTCAAATCATCGCACTGTTCACCTTAAACTTACACAATGCTGTATGTTTTTTACATCTCAAGAAATCTGAGGGCAGGGGTGAAATTTATCTCAGCTTTCTAAATAAAAGTGGGACCATTTTCTACCCCCATTCCCTTGTTCTACACACATAGATACACGAGTTGCACCCCACAGCTTGCACCACTTCTAGAAAGCTTTGGGTTTTTATTTCACAAACTCTTTTTATTTTGGAAATGCACCTTGTAAGGATGCACTGAATTACAGTTAGTTCCTTTTTTAAATCCTCCTTCCTATCCTTTATTTATTTTTTAAAAAGAAATTAACAATGTTTTTAGAGCAATAAGTACCGATGGAAAGGAAGGATGCTGTACCCTATCCTTCCAAAAAAGTGTATACAGTTCTTCGGTCTCTGAGACAAGGGCAGAAGTGGAGGAGAAATAACAAGCCTCCTTCTACCCCTGCGGGCTTACGCCATCTTTGATGGCAAAATATGCATCGGAAACCAGCTGTGCTTCTTAGGTCACTGCTATAATTAGAAAATCTTCTAGGTTCTGGCAAAATCCTACTCTGGGAATTAGCTTTCTGTGTTCTCATGAGACTAAGAGAAGTTTAAATACCTGCCCAAATTACAAACTGATATATGCAAGAGTCAAGATGATTACACACACGTGCACACGCATGCATACACACACACACACACACACACGCACACACACACACACACACACACACACACACACACACACACAGACTGAGTTCTGCCTAATTCCTTTCAATTAACATGCTCTGCATTGTTTAAGCCAAGTCTGAGGATACTGTCTGATGTCAGTGTCATTCTCCATTTCACTTTTCACTGTCATTTTTGCAGCAGATGTGGTTCCACATCTTCAGACTACATTCCTAGGTCTCAGCCACCACTAATATCTACAGACCACCTTCTTTTCATAAATCTTGGCCACTCTGGTTAAATCTGGTGCTTTCCTCCTTGAACCCCAGCTGTTTGCATCCTGCTGTGAGAGACTGAGCTGGGTGGTGGACAGCTGCAACTTTAGTCAAAAGAAAAGGCCAGGGCACGTCTCTGCACTGAAATCTTGGATGGATGTGTTCGCGTGCTGTATACAAACACAGAAAATACGTATCTCTTTCCAAAATATTTGCATGTCTTATTTTTATATCATTGTGTGGGGGCCTTAGACTTACAGGGTGTGGAGCAGCATTCAGCTTATAAAGTCAGGACTATTCTTGTTTAATCTAAAATAATTTAACTGCATTCATTTTATGTAAATTTTTAAGCCTCAGTAATATTATTCATAGACTCAAGTTCAATTGCTTCATCTTTCTCATGCCACCATCACCTGCTTTGTACCGTATGGCTTTTTACTGAGGGTCCTATAAGTCTTATAGATCCTGAAACATACAAGGACTGGAAATAGCAAATGAGAACCTGGGGGGGCATTATATCAGCCAAGTCATTATTTTACTTGGAAAATTTAACTTAAACCAAATTGTACTCTAAGATGAAACCCATATGCACTCAACTGCCAAAAAGTCTGTTTTAAACAGGTTTTATTTCCTCTAATAACACCCCTGGAATATCACAGTATATTCACTATTTTAATCGTAGTATTTTTAGTTTTGAATGTCCTGAAGAGATCTATAACTAATTAGTCCTCTGTGCATATTGATTAAATTTATTTACATTTCATAGTTCTAGGAAAAGGGGGGGAAATCAGTAAAAAGTTGTTCTAGAATAGCATACAAAGAAAGTAAAGTGAAATAAAAAAAGTTAAAAGTAACCAAATGATCTACGTAAACTCTTATTGCCAATCAATTTTAATATATTCTAGGATAAATCATCTCGTTTTTAAAACTGTGCCTAGAGGTATTTTTATCTCTTTAGTAATTGTCTTTTATTTTCCAGCAATTTAACATGGTGAATATATTAATATTACTAACACACTTGCCCCTAATGCCTGAACTACCTTTAAAAAGAATCTGGTCTATAAAAGCATATTCTTAAACCTGTTTATAAAAATGGAAAGTGTTGTGGGTCAATTCAACAAGCATTTAATGTTAAGTAATTAATCCAGCACAAATTATGCATCGAGAATTCTATGCCAGGGCCATTTGTTAGACTCTAGAGTCAGAAATGAAATGACAGTGAATTTCAGCTCATTGATATTGGAATAAAATACAAATATTGATGTTTTTGAGGTGGTAAGGCATAAATATAACTATTATTCATAAAGCATAGATCTGGATCCTGTGATGCATACAAAAAAAAGCAATATATATTTTTATTTATTTATTTTAGCTAGGCATAGTTTACAATCCCACAAGGTAAATTAAGTTTGCCCCTTAGTTGAAGAAGATTTGTTTTTCCCCCTAGTAGATCTTATCTCCCTACTAGAGAAAAAGAAAGCCATATTTTCAGGACAGAGACAATAAATGGATATTACTTTTGTTGTGTTTGCCTCAGAGTGTGTTTTTTTGCAGAAATTCTAGAGTAGGTGATAAATAGTTTAAAGAGAGAAAAATTATATTTTGTTTGTTGGCTGTATCTTTCACAGAAAGCTAATTATCTTTTTGCATTCTGGTGTGATTATCCACAGGTCAATTTTAATGCCCTATCAGAGACCTCTTTCTTTAAAGGGGTTTGGTATTTCTGGGATCGATCATCAGTAAAAGATTTGGAGGTTGCATTGATTTCTTATTGCTGCTGTAACAAATTACCACAAATTTATCAGCCTTAAAAACAAACAAACAAAAAACCAGAAATGTATTCTCTTACAGTTCTAGAGGTAAGATATCTGAAATAGATTTCACTGGGCTAAAATCAAGGTGTCAACAGGGCTTCATTCCCTCTGTAGGTTCTAAGGGGTGATCTGGTCCTTGCTTTTTCCAGCTTTTAGAGACCCTCTGCATTCCTTAGTTTGTAAACACTTCCTCCACTTTGAAGCTAACAACACAGCATCTTCAAATCTCTCTCTGACTCTTATCTCTTCTTCTGCTTCTTTCTCTAATTTAAAGGCCCTCTTGTGATTAAATTGAGATAATACAGGATAATCTCCTGATCTTTAAGTCAGCTGAAGAGTAAAATTAATGCTATTTCAACCTTAATTTCCCCACTGCCATGTAGCCCAGCATATTCAGAGGTTCTGGGGATTGGGACATGATTATATTTGGGAAGCCCTAACTGTGCCTCCCACCTCTGGGTCCTCTTCTCTTGACTATGAATTTCGGCTGGTTGGGTGGACTCTTGGGTTTACCTTTGCTGGGTAGAAGGTGGTCTAGGAGTCAAGTAAAAAGGTTCCTGCTTGGATCGTGAAATGAAGAGGGGTTAGATTTATCTTGATACGTTCTTGAACTATTCACCTTTTGTCATTCCTGAACCCTAAGCAAAGTCTTGTCTACCTCCTTCTTCTTTGTACTGGTCATGTTTTCAGGCACTGAGAGAATAGTTGTGAGTCTGAATTTGGGCCCTGGGAAAACAGCAACACCTTGAATCCCAAGTGGTATTGATTTCTCAAGGGAAAGGTTTTCTTGGGGAATGACCTTTAAGACTGTGTGATGTCAACATTTACCTACACAAGCCATTGCTTGTCAGTATTGGAGAAGGTTGGCTTGATTTTTTATTATGGCAGATTTTTTTTTACATGGAATAGCCCCAAAATTAATCAAATGTAATGTAAAAAGTAACTAACTTCATATAGGAATCCCTAAATCCCTATAAAGCAATGATTTCAAAGTGTCATGAAATGAGAGTAATGAAGCTTTGCAGCAAGAATGATACCCAATGTGAAAATCTCTAACGTTTCTCCCTTCGGCCCTACTCATGGACATCCTTACTCAGTGCACCAACATGACGGTCATGGTCAACTGGGTCGTTGTTTCCAGTTCCTTACTCCCTTCCCTATATTGGAATTGTATATCTGTGCCCTTCATCACATGGCTATGTAGTATTTCCTGGTGTGAGCAGAGTGTGTGTTCCTGTCTTGTTGATGTTGGACTTGGCCTTTTTATGTACTTTGGCTAATGGCATGTAGATGGAAATGGCTGTGTGTGGGCTATGTACCTATACCTCCAGAGGCCCTGCATGTTTCTGCTTATTCTCCTAGGTTCGTGCATTTTCCATGAGATATACATGTGCCAAATGGCCTCTGGTCTAAGGAGAGTGATTGACACATAGAACAGACTTGAGCACCCAGATGAACCAGTCTTTTGCCAACATATAGATGTGTGAGCAATAAAAACATCTTTATTTCATTAGCTGCCAGCATTTTTAAGTTATTTGTTATATATTGTTAGGAAAAGCCATATCTGATTACTACAATATCTAAACGATACTACATTTTTTTCTGTAATTTGTCTCATTATGTTCTCAGGTATACAATTCAAAATAAATCAGTTTTGACTCCATGATTTTCCTCAACTTCCATGAATAATAGTCAACCCGGTCTTATAAATTACCCTTTTAAATTTCTCTATTCTTATCCCTTATTCACTGATCATCTGCCACTGCTTTAGTGCAGGTCAGCATCATCTCCCCGTGTAACAGCAGCGGCCTCCTAGCTGCATCCACGTCAGGCATTCCAATCCATTCTTCATGATGACCTAGAATAGCAGTCCCCAACCTCTCTGGCACCAGGAACCTGTGCTCCTATAAAAATCTTACACCTTATGGTCTGAGGTGGAGCTGAGGAGGTGATGCTAACCCTGGGGAGCAGCTGCAAATGTAGATAAAGCTTCACTTGCTTGCCCGCCACTCACTTCCTGCCATGTGTGGCCCAGTTCCTAACAGGCCATGGGCTGGTACTGGTCCATGGCTCGGGTGTTGGGGACCCCTGATCTAGAGAGTCACCTTCCTATATGCAACGCAAGTCTATGAGTGCTGGACTCCTGAACAGAATGTGTAACTATCTCTGTTCCCTGAACAATGCAGGTCTAACACACCGTTGTGGTGTTCTCAGCCCTTCACTCAGATTCCTGCTTATCTGACTCCTACGTCATTCTCACCCCGCAGCCCCCCATGTCCAAACCCAGTCATCAAGTTCCTCAGAAGTCCCTTGATATGCCATATGTTGGTCTAATTTTTGCCTTTTTTCAAAGACAAAATTCCCTTTGTTAGGAATCTCCTAACTTCACGTATCCAGAATGAGCAATTAGGCATGTTTGCTCTAAGACTCAGAACAAAAGTCCTTGCATTAGTAAAGTATTTCCTGACTTCCTCTCTCCAGACAAATCAGATGCTCCATTCTTGACTCCGATAATTCCTTGCACAGATCATGACTGTGGTACTTATATTATTGTATTTGAACTGATGGCATATCTAGAGCTACTATGAAGTACTGAGCTTGTTATTGTCATAGTCCTAGTGACTTAAACATTTCCTTATAGATTACTTTATGCATTAATTATTTCATTCATTAAAAAATATCAATGAGGACTCTGATAGGCAATGCTTTAGGAATTATGGATAGAACAAATTAGTAAATAAAATTAAAAAATACTTTTGTTAATCCATAGCTATAGTGTACAAGCATAGTATTAAACATATTACAGATATTACCTGATTTAGTCCTCTCAAAAACTCAGAAAATAATACAGCATTCTTACTTTACATGTGAAGACATTGTACCTCAGAGAGTCTAAAAAGCAGCTAGAGATGTAATTCCTTACTTCATTTAATTATTCTTTCCTCAGCTTTGTTTTCCCACCTAGTATGGGCCAGTAACTGAGCTCTGAAGATGCTTGAGTGACCACGAAAAACACTTTTCAATTATTTGTTGTAAAAACAACTCTAGGACACAGTGATTTAAAGCATCCATTTTACCTTTGCTTTCAATTTTGTAGGAAAGGAACGCAGACAGCTCATTTCTGATATACATGGTGCTAGTTATGGCTGGAAGATCCACTTCAAAATGGCTTTTTTACTCATGCTTGTTGTTTTGGTTCACTTTGGTGCCTCTCACCTCCCCTTCTCTCCCCTGCCCTCCCCACCCTTCTTTTCTCTCTTCTCCTCTCTACCTTCTCTCCTCTTCTCTATTCCTTCCCTTTTTTCCCTTTCCCTTCTCTCCCTTGTTCTTTCTCTGAGATACATCAAACCCCAGGCCTCTCTCCACCACTTGGGCTTCTCAGAGCATGATAGTTTCTGGATAGTACATTAGATTGACTTCTCTTTATCATGCGTATCTCAGCTTTATATCAAGCCCACAGAGAGGTCTTTCATAAACAATTAATCTTGGATAAGTCAGTCACCAGTATTAATTCATTGCAGAGTATTTATCAATATCTCATATATTTGTTGATTCATTTATTTCCCATAGCTTCCATTTATTTATTCATTTATTCAATAAATATTTATTGAGCACCTACAATATATCAACAATGCTCATAGAAGTTTAGCAAACAATAGGAGGTATAAAAAGGAGCTCCTAAGATCCCTGATGGCTTGGAGTACCCCAACTAGAATGTGTTTTCCATAAGAACAGGAATACGGTCCTTCTTACTCATCATTGTATATCCAGAGCCTAAAAATGCACCTGACATGTAATCGATGCTCAATAAACATTTTCAACTGATTAAATGAACAAAATTACAAGAGTGAGGCTGCCCTAAACAGAGATAAGAGGGTGGTGGGAGACACCTCAGAGGAAATCATTATTATCTGAAGACCACTAGAGATCTTTTCGCAGAAGTCACATTAAGGCTGAAGATTACAGGGTGAGTTGAAGTTAATGACACCAGTGAAGACATCAGTGAAGACAGGCCTTTCACTAGAGTGATCTACAGCCCACTGACACACATTAGATCTGAGATTCAGAAGTAAAGAGGGATTAAGGGAAAAGAAAATGCAATTTTCTCATTGAAGAGATTGAAGGTAGGATATATATTTATTTTTATATTACATTTTTTATAAATTGATTTGTACTCCTAGCTACTGAAACTATATCTTATACTTATTGTCAGTGAGTACTTTTTAAATTGAGGCTTCCAAATGTGAAACCTGTTTTTGAACTAAATTGAATAGTTGTTTTAAAGGCACATCTAGTAATCCTTTTAACTCTTTTAATGAGAAATTCAAGATGTACTGAAATTTTACTTAAGATTTTCAACAGCTCTTTAGTATTACCTGGAGTGTGTGTGTTTCAGTTACTCTATCCACAGCCTCTTCATTTGATTCTCATAAGTCCTGCATGGTCTCACTGATTCTAAAACTCCAATTTCCTCCCTGTCCTTGGAATGTCTCTTGTTTTGAAGATATGACAATCACTCTGACTCTGCTCTTTCAGAGTGATAGCAAAAAAATAGCACTTCAAGATTTATGCACATTTGGTTTTGCTTCACATAACATCTCACTGCAATAACTTTTAGTTTTAAAAACAAGTTCATCTATAAGTGATGAATCTACCAGGAAATATATAAAATTTATAAATCTGGTAAGTACTCACACACTTGGTTACATTCATGAGAATGTTAACATTTAATAGTACAACGAACAAATCAGAACTTAAAACCATAAGTTTTGAGAAAATAAAACTTTATTTTACTGTATATGACCTCATCAGATCTGTGATCCTTATTGTCCATGCGTGGCATCAGTAAGCTCCTGGTGTTTTACTCCATTACAAGGATCTAATATGAAGGTAGCACTGGATTCTCAGTGAATCCTTCCTCTTATGAAGGATGAGTGATCTGGTAAGTTAAGGAGAAGAATCTAGGTAGGCAGAGCTCAACCCACTAACCATTCGACTTTAGAATCTGGCTTCTAAGAAGCTCATATTTTGGTCCATTTTTCTTCCCAATAATACTAGTAAAGACTCACCCCTTTGATTGGGGTTGGAGTTCTAGCCGTGACAAGGCAAACCTTGATTCTAGGGTGCAATCTTACATTATCACACCGTGAGCCATGCTGTCTAGCAGCAACTCCGATTATGTGAGTATTTTTATCTCCATAGGACAAACTCCTTTACCTATCTTATATAACAGATTGGATGGGAAATAGGAATATCATTTTTTGAAATCTTTCAAATATCAACATCATAGGACTGATGTGGAAAGTATACATTGCTATTTAAGTTACACAAAACTGGGCTCCTTGTTCTTGTTTCACCATTAAAAAATCATGTGTTCTTTGGTAAACCATTTTGACACCTCGAGCTTCTGTTACTAAACTGAGAGAAATGGGCTAAATTAATGATTTGCATACCCTAAGTTACCCACAATCCCAAGAAGAGAAGTGGAGGAGGACCAAATAGAGGAAAAGCAACTTTTGAGGTCCCATATCTGCTTGAACAAGAGCGGCCCTGCTCCTAGCTCATACTGAGCTTTCCAATAGGACTTTGCAACTAAACATTTGAAAACCATTCCACTAAATGATTTCTATCATTTCTTCCATCTTTGACACAATGTGGCTGCACATAAAATATATAAGTGACAACAGGAATTATGTGGGCTTGAGAACAAGGACAGACCTAAGTTTGGATCTTAACTCTAACAGACACAATGACATTGGACAAGATGCACAACAGAACTGTTGGCTGGATGAATAGATAGATAAATAGAAAAATAGATAGGGGCATGCCATTACTGTTTGCATTAAATTGAGTAGCATATGGGCAATTCCTGACACCAAAGATTATTCAACAATTACTAAGTCATTCTATTTCTCCCCCATCCATCTTTCACACGGAAAGCCTGTTTAATAATAACTTCAAGTATTTATATGTGCTTTATACCATTTTTACACATGCCTTGTCTCATTTGATTCAGATGATTCTCTAGTACAAGTCCACATTAATTTCCTCCTCTTTAAAGTGAAGAAGCCAGCTCAGTTGTCTGCTCAAGGTCATAATGCTAATAAACAGCAGGGTTTGGGTTTGAACTTGGGCTCTCCGATGCTGAATCTATGATAGTGTTCCTGGACTAATAAGCCAGCTCTGGATGAGTCATACATATTCGGTTTCGCCTATCATCATCACTTTTTCTGGTTCAACTCACCCGTGCGCCTCCTGTAAAATGAAATTGGCAATTGTTTATGGCATCGGCAGTGGGTTGTTATGTCAGCTCATCTACTGAGGCAGCCATTGTGAAATAGCATGTGCGGTGACCCCTCATTGTGAAGCCTAGCACCTATGTCACACTTGTCATTGTTAGTGTTAATGTCTGCCCTGCTACTCCTTAAGTGCATTTTCCAAGTATTCACATCGAGGAAGCAACATAACTTCCAAGTATAGGAAGATTACAGACCGAAAAGCATGTCCTCCTATGTGTAAATACAATTCTTGATTTTTACTCCAAGTGAAATATTATTAACAACAAGTCACATTTCACAGAAGAGATTTGGGTAGCCAAGCTGTTACCTTTTAAAGGATGCTGTCTAGAGATAATTTTTTGTTGATTTGGTTACAATAAACCAAATTCCAACAAAAAAATATAACCAAATTCTGTCATTTTTCTAATTTCTGCCTGTATAACAGTAACTATTTTCTAGGTTAAAAACAAAGCAATCAGAGAAGCTCTGCCTTCTGTAATGATGTTTTTATTGCAGGTCTGCAACAAATATAGTTCTTTAATATATATATATATTCAACTTACAGTTTCTTTGTACTTATCCCAAGTTCCAACTAATTTTCCTCATCATTCTTTCTCTTCCTGTTCTTTCTCAAATCCCTCATGCAAAACAACTAATAAACAGATAAATGATGTTAAAAAGAATCAAAACCAACAGCAGCACATACCCATAGGGCTAGCAAGAAAATAAATGAGGGTTATATATGACCTGTTACCTTTTAAACTTGTCTTTATTTATGTCTCTTTCTTTCACATGCCACATCTGCTCCTAAATCAAGTCCTATCATCTTAGCCCTAAAAAGATATCTAGAATTCCATCCTGTACCACCTCATCCTATTCTTTGACAAAAATCACCATCAAGGATTACTTCTATGGCATCCTAACTTCCCTTTCTGCATTCCAACACAATAGACCAAGTTATATTCTTATAAGCCAAATATTGTCATTCTTTGCTCTGAACCCAGCAACGACAGCCCATCTCAGTCAGTCTAATAGTCAAAATTCTTATAATGGACTGTGATGCCTTATCAGTCCTGACTCTTGTTCCCTTTCTCATTACTCTCCTCTTGTTCTTGCTACTCCAGGTACAGTGACCTCATAGTCACACACCTGCACCTGGACCCAGGAACCTCCTGCAGAGGACCTTTGCACTACAAAAGCCCTTCTCTGAGCCTGGGTGTGGCCCTACCCCTTCTCTCCAACAGATCCTTAATCAAATGCTCCCATTGCAGTGAGGCTTTCTCTGAACCCTCTAAAACTGCACATCAGCATTCTTGATCCTGCATTCCTACTTTATTTTGCTTCTGACATCTTGCAACCTCTAACAGACTACGTATTTTACTCATTAGTGTTTATTTTCTGCCTCTCTCATCCAGAAGATAAGTTCCACAAAGACAGGACTGAAGCTAGTATTGTTATCCCCAACATCAAAACCAGTGTTTGGTGCTTGGTAGGTATCCATTAAACATTTACTGAATGAGTGGTTCTCCCTCAATCACTTTGCATATTGAGCCCTGATATGTTCAAAGAAGCTGTCTGTACTACATCATTTTTGGGATCTGTGGTTTGGTCACATGATTTTTAGCAACGTTGGCTGTGTGAATTTGCAGTAGCTAACTATCTCTACTTTTCTTTACAGTAAAATGAAAAAAAATTATGCAAGCTCATTAAATCATAACCCAAGAGGATTCAGAACTTCAGTTGTTATAAAGAGATTTCATAGTGAAAAAATAATTCAGAGTTGGATACTCTGAAAAGTCAGGTGGAAAAAGTTTTGATCTTAGGTGAGGTTACTTTTGCTAATCTTGCTGATTTTAATAAAGTTGTTTCTCTTATTCCATCATTCCTCATTTCCTTCAGTAATGAAGGAAATTCATCCTTCAGTAACTATTTATCTTTTAGGCTTTAGCCAAAACAACGCATCTTCCACAATGTCCTCCCTATCTTCCACACAGATTATTTTGAATTTATTTTTTATGTTCTTCTATTGGACATCGAATTTTATCATCCTTATAGTCCACAACGGAAAAGGTTATTCAACATACGTCTTCACTGTAAGAACCAGGAGGATACAAACTACGTGTTTTGTTCCCACTTTATTTCCAGCACCTAAAAGAGTATCAGTCATTTATTATATATTTAAATTTTTTTCAAACAACACCAATGCATTTTTAGAAAAATTAAAATGTCAGTAATACATTTCAACTTCTAATCTTTATAATATGACTTACTTCTCCATAAGGACATTTTTTTTTTTTACCTTTCATTTGACTTTTTGTATATATCACTTACCTACTAGATTCTTATTGTCTATATACCTTATCAACTTCACATTATTCACCATATACTTAGTAAGCATCTAATACAATAATATTTTGAATACATTATGTACTGCATGCTATTCTAATTTGTTTAATTTTACACATTTTTTATGTTGCATGTAGTAACTTATTTGAATGCTTAACCCAATCTATGTGTAGATTATCTTGTATTCATCTCCATTTTATAGAAGAGGAATGTAAGTTACAGCAAATTCAAATATTTTGCCTGGGGCCACAGAGATAGGAAATGCAAGGTCAAAATCTTAACTCAGTGGTGAATTTCTAGGACTTACATTCTGTCAGGAACATAGGGAGACGAGTAAGAAAATTTCTCAGACATTGAGGAAATAAGTATTTAGTGGTATGAAAATAAAACTAAATTGATAATTTTGATATGATTGCTATTGATGATTGGACTGCTTGCTGCATGTAACAAAAGTCTTAGCACTCAGTAGATTCTCAAAAAAACAAAAATGCTTTAATAAATGATTTGATTTTAGTGCATAGCTTGTCTGGACTATTCATATCCTCCAAAAAACGTGCATTGTGGATATCTGAATAGGTTTTATACCTGATTGACTAAAATTAAATAGATAGATGATAGATAATCATATGTGTCTATATACATATGATTTTGTTTTCTTGGAGAAATATTATATATACACCTGTACATATGTATGTGTGTGTGTGTGTATGTGTGTGTGTGTGTGTGTGTGTGTGTGTATATATATATATATATATATATATACATATATATTTTGTATATATATATAATCTTTTTCAAGAAATTTTTGTAAAGTTACAAAAATGTATTTATTCGATTTACATTTAGTTACTTTAGTTTCTGGGGAACTTTTTCTTTGTAAATGACTTAGTTCACAATAGCTTCTTAACTTCAGTATAGTTACTCTGTATGTAGTGTCTGCAAAGTATCTCAAGCGAGTTGTTAAATTTCTATAATCAGAAACATGAAGGCAGCATGAAGAATCTGTATTTCATAGAAATATAAAGCTAGAAAGAACCTAAAATATCACTGGTCTCTTCTCAGCTGAGAGAATAGAAGAGCAGAAAGGTTAAGTGACCTCTCCAGCATCACACAGAGCACTGGATTCCCAGAAGAGTGCTCGAAAGATGTTACTTCTCCATTCATTCTCCTGTGAATTATTTTATGGCTTGAAGACTCCCTATACGATAAAAGTTTATTGGCCATGCGTCAGGAACTTTTCTAGGTGTTGGAGTTACCATAATTTATGAGACATAGCCAGTGCTCTAAAGTATATCACAATCTAATAGTAAAGGTAGGCACAAAATATGCTATAGAATCTAATAAGTCAAAGCATATGAAAGAGGGACACATAAGTGGGTCTAGAGTGACCTCTAATTTAATCTGAGTCTTAAAGAATAAGTGGGCATA
This sequence comes from Macroglossus sobrinus, assembly GCA_004027375.1. NCBI lineage: Eukaryota > Metazoa > Chordata > Mammalia > Chiroptera > Pteropodidae > Macroglossus > Macroglossus sobrinus. The sequence continues at coordinate 44,317 of PVKZ01001891.1, read as the reverse complement.
GAACTTTACCAGACAATCTGGGTGCGGGTGGAATGGGTAGAAGGTGATCTATGCATAAGAAAGGATTGGATAGGCAGACACAGACATAAGTAAAAAAGCAGTGTGATATATTAGGGAGGAATTGAGATATAGAGAAAATGCAAGCGATTCGTTGCTGCTGGGGTGTAAAAGGGGATGGGGGCAATAGCAGGAAGTAAGTCCGCACATTAAAATGCCTAGTAAGCCATTTTTAGAAAATGTGGAGTGACTAGAGAATGTCACAATTGGGTTTATATTTATGGAACTCTTGTGCCAGCATGATCTAAGAAGTCAAGAACAGAAGCAGAGAGATTAAATAGAAATTAGTGCTATAAACCAGTTTTTAGATTTTGGGGGCATAAACTAGTGCTGAGAGATTGATGAGGGCAGATAAGTGTAGATAAAGATAGATTAGGTGACAGACATAGATGATAGATATAGCTATAGATGATATAGATATAAAGATATAGATAAAGATATAGATATAGACATATACATACATAATGTAAAATATATATTTATCTCATATATATTTGATGTGAAATATTTAAAGTGGATGACAGCTAAGTTTTAGTGTAATAACTCAGAAGTGACCGACTCAGATGGGTAGTACAGAATTATGTAGAAAATTTAACTGGGACATGGGTACTATATAGAGTCTGAAGCAAATTCAGGCAAAAGGAGCCAGCAGAGTTTGATATGGATATGTAGAGGTGGCATGAGCAAGACAGAGAAGAATAATTAGCATGAAACTATGCAATTGAATACTCTGGTCTTGAAAAGCATATAGAGTAAGAAAGGCATAATGAGAAGAGGAAGAAGAGGACAAAGGTAAGACAGAAAATGTGTCACTGAACTATGAAGAGAAGCGAGAATAATGGTACAGAATCAAAGAGAATAAAGTATTTCAAGGAGAGAGATGCCAATGATATACAGAATAAAAATTAAAGAGAAAAGAGTCGAAAATATCCATTAAATCTGAGGTTATCAATAATGGTGTGGCAATAATTGTAATAGATTCTTATGATTCATTGTGGAGTAAATGGGAAGGGAGAAAATGGAGGTAGAGACTATAAGTGATTCTCTTGAAAACATGGATTCGAATGGCTTGGAACAATTTGATTCAAAAGTGAAATGTTTAGGCCAGCAGATATTTAAAGAAGAGGTTGAAGATAGAAGAACTAGGGGATGGAACACAGATGGAACAATATCCGAACGGAGTCAGAGATTGATTAGGTCTAAGGTCTTGATAGAGTCAGAGATTGGCTAAAAATAGGAAGAAAGATCTCATTCTCTGAAACTACAGAAAAAGGAAGTAAGTATACATGCTAATAAAGATGAGGATGAGACAGAAGAAAGGAAAGTTGGGCAAAACTATGCATACTTACTTTATTTTCTAAGTGAACCAAGAAATTGTACCGTTACTATTGTGTGATATTGACTTAACATTGCTAAGCTTCCATTAAGACAACAGAAAAAAAGAGAGATTGAAAGATTGGTGGCCTCAGTACTTTAATTAGAAAGTTTAGTGAATGTGAGAGTGTGAGATTCTTGAAAGAACAAGATTTAGTGGTCAAAGAATATTTTTTTGATTTTAAGATTTCTGTTATAATGTTCTGCCTAAAAAAAAAATTCAGGAAATTGTACAGAGAGAAAATAATAAAGGAGACCATAGATGAAAGCCAATAAATTGAGAAAGCTCAGGAATTTGGAATCTGTTTAGTTGAATTAATCTTGTTTATAATTATTGATGTCTCCTAGATATATGATACATTCATAAGAAAGTATGAAACTCTAATCAGCCATAAAACTCTTCAGTATAAATTTGATTTGATAAATGATAGGAATGTTAAAAGTCAGGTGGAATTATCCCTGACAGTTAAGTAAAATGAACATTCTTCATTAGTGCATGCTGTAGAGGAGGCAATGTCTTCAGGCAGAGCCCAGATTAAAAGAATGCAAAGCAGTGGAGAAAAAAGTCCATGAAGAGGGTGAGGAAGTAGATTTGCCCTCTTTTTCCAGGTGAAAGTGGAAACCCTGTGCACTAACTGGGGTTAATGGGACTCGATCTGCCTATTGGTACCAAAAGAGAAAGTAAGCTTTCTTATCAGCTAGTGCAGATGTGGGGTGGACAGTGAAGGACTTGTGGTTGGGGGCAGGGGGTGGACTTAAAAGCTGTCAGCAATCAGACATCAGACTTTATTTACAAAGAGATTGCCTTTCCTGTAGTGGCCAAGGATTACATGCATAAGAGACATGGCTAGGAATACCAGAGTTAAGTCATTTACATTCGTTAAACTTATTCACACAGATTCCAGTAAACAGGAGCATTGAAAGCAGGAAAACAAGGTGGCAAAGGGCAGGCAATCTAGGGCTCAAGGAAAGATTTCAACCTAAAGGGGCAATAGAGTACTCTACCAGAAATGAAAGCCTGAATATATAAATTCAGCCAAAAGTAGAGACGTAAGATCCGAATGCCAAAGCGGCTGCTGATCAGAAGTTCACAAGTGCTCAAGAACTTGGCTGGACTGAGCATGCAGGTGAAGGTCATTATTGACTACAGCTGGGGGATGCCCGAGTCTTGTCACATTTTCAAGATTCTACTGCCTTCTAAGTAGAGAGGAAAATTATTCCTCTGAATCAACAAATGACCCATCTCACCTGTAGGAGACAACCAAGGCTCTGGCTGGAATGAAGCCTAGAATTATCAAAGTTCAAAATTTAAGACATCGTGCCAAGCTTATGAACCTACGTGTTTCATCTTCTTAGTTAATCCAAAGAGGTAAAGGGAAGAGATTTTTCACCTGTCTAGGTCCAACAGCTCTCTGAGAAGGCTTAGGAAGAAGGTGAAGATTCTGTTTTTGTGACAAAACTATCTGGACACAAAATTCTGCGATTCGAAGAGAGCTGAGATAATGACACAGTGGAGTTTAGTTTTCTATCAAGTTTTTACCCCCACCCCCAGAAATCACAACCTGATTTGTGAAATTCCTGCTTTCATTTAGCAGTTCTCTGTCTGAGCTGGCATCCCATAACACGGGGCTATTTTTCAAATATATTTAACACATAGTTGAAAAGAATTCCCACCAGTGAAACACTGTCAAAGAGATCATCACTGAAACTGTTAAGTGTTTTACAGTCATGGAATCTCAGCAGTTTATTCTAGAGTCTATTGCACACATTCGTAACTCAAACTATTTTAGCTTTAAACAGGTCCTTATTAACAGTAAATCTGATAATATTATTATAGTCTGGAGGAAAGGTTAATGCTGGTTAGGATGGCTCTTCAGTAATAAAGGGACAGTGTCATAATAGAAGGCACAGGGGTTTGAAAATGTGGCAATATTTTCTGGAAGCTAAATGATACACAAAATATTTTATTTATGATCTATGAAGAGGCAAGTGTAGGAATTTCTAAGGAACATATCCTTCAAAACAGGGTGTTTTGAAATTCCTTTCTTTAAGCACAGTGCTAACATCATAGACACTAGAACCAACAACGTTATATCAAAATCCTGATTCTGATACTTACCAGATCTGTCTCTTATTCGTAACAACACAAAGAAGAACAATAATAATTGGACTGGCCTCACAAAGTTTTTGGGGTGGATTAATGGGTCAATATTCATAACATGCTGAGAGCAGAGCTCAGATCATAGCGACATTGTACAAACAACATGAGATAAATGTGAGCTATTATTATTCTTGCGAGTTGATTCTGATAGGTCACTTTTCTCATCTTTCTGAGGACTGATTACATTAGAGTTTCAGACCTTTCATTGTTTGCTCACGTGCTGAATTCAGGGCAAAAACTATACTGTGAGTACTATAAATCCTCTCAATTGTTGCCATATTTCTGTAGCTTTAATTCTTCAGTTAATTCTCCAAATTGGCTCAAATTCTCTATCATCTTTGTCATTATCACCTAATTCCGTAATTAATTCTTGACAGAATTTGTTTCCCAATGCTATTTGCCTTCTAAAACAGTCAAGAATTGGAAAGCAGCATTATAATTGCCTTGGCAGCATTTTGCTTGGTTTCATGAATCTTGTTTTGGATATATTCTAAGAAGAAGGATCCAAGATTTGCAGAACTCAAAATCCCAGCTTGGCAGCAATTGCACTTGACTTTGTACAGATTGTTAAAGAGGTGAGGTAGTTTGCTCAGCAGGTGAGAAAACTATTTCTGTTAGCCATTATGGCTGTCGTGATTGGGGGAAGCAATTTGAAAACCCCTTTCATAATACTTAAAAGGTTTTCTTGACTTTCAGTACAAGAATAGGAGACATTAGTGAAATTAATTTAGTCTAAGGGAAATAATAACCAATGTAATCATCATTTTGGAGATATTGCATTATTCATTCAGCCACTCATTAATTCAACAAAAATTATCGGGTGTTTTCTATGTATCTCTCCTGTTTTGGTCCTGCACTAAAATGGTGAATAAAACCTGGGACTGACAACCATATGCCATAGCCTAATAGGTTTTTAAAAATGGTCTTAGATATTAAATCTATAATTATAATTGAGAAAATGTCATTCCTGTGAAATTACTTCTAATCAGGCTCAATATTCTTCTGTATATAATAAAAGAAATGTCCTTAAATTGGATTTTAAACTCTGAATTTTAGAACTAAAGATAATTTGGCAGAGGGGGTTAGAATTTCCCTCAACCATTGTACATATTTCTATGATCAATTGTTCAGTCTCAGTGTCAGTGTGTCCTAACTGTTCTAGTTCAGAAAGCTCCTCCAGCGATCCTTTCTTATTGGTCTTTTGATCCCCAGTTCCTAGAAGAACATCTGAATAATGTTCTTAACTCTGGTTTATATCACCTCATCTTCTATGTAACCTTAATAATGTAGTTGTCCGGACCCATGGCAGGCCTAGTGATGAAGAATCTTTGAGGGTTAAGACATATCTGTTTTCAAAATGGTCCAAAGAGATTTCAGTGCCTCAGTTAGGATTGAAGGTGGAGTCCCACCAGTGTAGAACTGTTAATTGAATCACTGAGTGAGTGAATGAATGAATGAAAAATGGCATCATAGATTTGTATAAAAATCAAGTATAGCATATTTCTTTGTGTGGCCAAACACAAAGCTATTCTACAACAAAATTGAAGCTGTCACTTAAATAATAAACAACTCTTTATACCAACATTCTATTCTCAGTTATCCAATTTGCCAATAATTTATCTTCTTTCCACATACCTCCATATTTCCAAAGGAAAGCCGACTGTAAACATTAGAGAGTGGGAAGCTTTCTCTAGGCTAACTTACAAATTAGAGGAAAGGTTCGCAGATGTGTTACTTGTTGATTTTTCAGGCAAGCAGGGCGAGTTAGATTAAAATCACTGAAAGGTCTGGGATATGAGGAGCACCAGATCACCATCGTCCTACAAATCAGAGATAGATGCTGAGAGAAAAGAGCAGCTGGTGTTCAGTTATGGCCCACAAGCTGTAAGGGATATTAATGATTCAAAACGAGTACATATAGTAACATTTGATCCCAGAGTCTTCTCCTCAAAATTTATTAAACCTTTCTAGAAATGTTAGCATTTAAATATAAGCTCATAAGAAAGAGTTAGTGACGTTATGAATGTTGTAGACTTATACAATTTTAAATGAAATCATGATTTCTTTGAAAACTTCTGCATGTTTAGAACATGCCCAGGATATGTTTTTTGAAAATGCTAGTAATATTGAAAAAAACATATAGATAAGAATAAGCTTTGCCAACAATTTTTAAGCTCTAAATAATAGCTATGCAAGAAGTGATTAGTTACTAAGTTTTAATACTAATTCAATTAATTCCATTCATTTTCTGCATCACACCATCTCTAATTAGCTGATTTGCCATTAAAAACAGCACATTTGTGACAAGAATTATACAGGAAAAGGAACATGCTGTCATTTGAATTCAAATGCTAATTTACTAGTGCCTAAGGATATACATTTTGTTTACAAAAATATTAGAAAGGAAGAAAGATAAGCAAAAAAAATTACAACTAGACAATAGTAAACATATATTCACCCAACTATAAATATCTTCTATATTGTAAAGCTTTTAGAATAAATTGTAAGTGTAGGGACATTTTACAATTAGTTCTACAATTCAATCAAATTTAATATAATCATAATATTTTTCAAAAGCATTCTTCCAATGTTTTTATTGCAGAATATAAACATGTTAATCTAATTGCTCATGACACTCAAGATTGGATCATTTGATTTTCAGAATAGATGAATATCAGATTTCCAGTAGAAAGAATCATTATTGTAAAACTTAATTGAATAGTGACCTCAACCTAATTCTTAAAGTTATTAATGGACCAGCTTTTGTGCAAATTGATATTGCTTTGCTATCTTCTTATTTCCATTTCTCTAAAGGGTATTGTGCCTTGAATGCCTAGAAAAGGAGTTCCAATTAAATCGTATTAAGAAATATTTTTGTCATTTACAGCTTACCTTTCTGAATTGTAGATAATTTAATATCATAGCCAATATGCTCTCTCTATTACAGTGTTCTCAATACAGCAGCACGTTTATTAAATCTCACTGTTAAAGCATATATAATTGTTTTGTAATCTCTGAAGACAGATGCCATTTTAGTGGTACAAATGAGATTCTTTACGTGCTAATAAAAACAGAAAGACAGAATTCAGAATTTCTTTGAAAAGGTCAAAATGGCAGATACTATATTTCAATCTAATTTTAATCAAGAAATTAAAATTGTATCTAATTGTATATATAAAGCACTATAATATATCAACAGGACAATATTTATTAGCCTGTCACTATTTTTTCTGTTGTGTTATTAAAATGCTTTCATTAAGGATTCATCTTTTTCATGAAATGTTTGTGAAACATCAACTAATTTCAATTTATTTTAATTAGCATAACCAATATCAACAGTATTTAACTTTAAAACAAGCATTAAACATCGTCATTAAAAAAAACAACAACTAGTCTTTGAAAACACTTCTAAAAGAAAAATTGTTACCAGCTTTTATAAGTGGATTACCTAGAGGCAAGATCCGAAGCTATAGTACCAAGCAGTGCAGAAGAAGGTAAAGTCTAACCAGCTATCTGATGAAGATTCAGCCACTCTCACTGCTTCCCAAATGTGCTAAAAATGCTTAGTTTATGGCCTAGCCATTGAAAGCAAAGAAAAAGTTTAAAGATGAGTGATAACTTGATTTTAGCATCACCCCTCCCACTCTTTGTAGCTCTTTTCCTCTTTTTTTATAATTTCAACAGGCCAGGTCAATACAGCCCCTGCTTTTCTGATCACCACCACTGTAGCATACAAGGCCAGATGTGATCCAGCTGCCACATGGGAATAAAGTGGAATGTGCCAAGATCTGCTTTGGGCTGACAATGAGTATTGGGACAAGGTCGGATAACATGTTAATGCCAACTGGAATGGGGGCACTGGCAAAGCCACCAACAGTTTTATTTGAGAAGTCACTCACGCCTAAGCCCTATGGCAACTCATTGATCCTGGATCCACCACAGTTGAATTTAGAACCTACACAGTAATAAGTGGACCATGGGAAAGTTAAAGCAACCACAGCAACAACAGTGCATTTGGCATTATGGGTATTAAATTTGTCTCACATATCTCTATACTGTATAGCATAGTGGTTTACAGGAAAAGCATGTGAATCAGACATATCTGAATCTGACTAACAGTTTCAACACTTCCTATTTGACCTTGGGGAAGAAACATAAAGTGATGAAACCTCTGGTTTCTCATCTCTAAAATGGGATTGTAGTAGTACTTTTCAGAGAGGATTGTAAATAGATTACATGAAATAATGCCTCTGTTGGTTGTAATATTATTATAGTCATCAATGATGCTGTGCAGTGACAGTGCTCATCAGGCAGTCCTCCACATTCTCAGCTTCCATTGCAAGTTATTGGGACCATGTGTTTACTGTGAGGCACAATGATGTGAGTCACTTCCAGACTGAGGCTATTAAGAGGTAGGCACTTCCTTTACATCTCTGTCATTCCCCATCACATGACCTTGGATACCACATGTTCCAGATGATATAGCTTCAAGATGGAGGAGATCCAATAATCTAGGTTGACTTTTACATGAGAGGGAAATTATCCACAGACATGTGAGGGTTATTTTCTTTTTACTGTAACATAGCCTCGCCTAAACTCATGAATACAGACTTTTTGAGGTAAAAATGGCAAATCTAATTGCTTCCATTTGATAGTAGAAAAAACTGAGGCTTGAAGACTTAGAAAAATTTCTCTAAGGTTCTAGATATAACTAGCAATACTATCAAAATTAGATTTCAGATCTTTTTGTCCCATGGCATTTTCACCATGTAAGGCAAGAAACTAGAGAACTTAGATCATAATCAACATAATCAGAGAACATTTATGAAGAAGATCTGAATCTGTACAATGCCTTCGATGAGCTGGAATTGCATTAACAGTCTCTAGATTCACTTATCAAAATAGGTGCTTACAGAATAAAAATTGCCCTTGGTATTCCTTGTAAGAACGGTATTTTTTATTATAGTAGATGTCACATGATGGTAGGTTAGTTAATAAAATGTCATCTGCTTCACAAGAAAAAAAAAATTCTTTGGATTGATTTTCCATGCATGTAATGTTTCAAAGGCTAAGCTTGTCACCTAGAAATTGCAGTGATTTTAAATATGGGTCACTTTTTCCTTCCAGAAATACAATTCAGTAATTTAGTATTAATTCAAGGCAAATGAACTAAAATTTGCTTATCTTATTCCTAGGAGAACTATAGCTTTTTGAATCTTTATTTCTTTCTTGAACCCAATGGATCTAATAATCATTTTAAAGTGAATGAATTGAATACGTGCCAAAATCTGTGCTATCTGAAGTTGATTGATCTCATTGACGTCATCTCCATCCCCCAAACTCATCCACCAACTCCATTCCTAATTTGCCAGATAGAACAAACACATCAGACATAGATCTTATCTATAATTTTAAGGAAATCACACACATTCTGAATACTTTCCACTGTTAAAAGGGTTTTTTTTGGGGGGGGGGTGTTTTGTTTTGTTTTGTTTTGTTTTGATGAATTGGTATTCATTATGTTTCCTTTGGGAAAAATGCGTTCAAATTTTTTCAAGTTTCAGAAAACACCCTTAGTGGGTTTTATTGTTTTTAGTATGTACTCAGACTAAAAACACAGTTCATACAAAAGGATTTGTTCTTTTGGAGCCAATTCTAAAGAGCAATAATGTTTTTAAAGAGAAAACTTTGTTTTTAACAATTTCAGCTACGTTTTTGCCAGTTCTTGAGTAAATGAATCATATAATGAATGCTGTATATTTCAACAGACCTAGGATCTACTTTCGGTTCTTCCAGTATCGCTCTTTAAAAATAGAAAACTCATTTACACTTACTGAATTTTAATTTAAAATCCAGTAGTGTGGAAGGACAAAGATCTCTAGGGTCACTTCCATTTCTAACTCTATGCACTGATTTCAATACATGGTGCTTTCATTTAATCTGCTTTAACCTGGATTTGTGCAATATGTTTCTAATTAATCTTCTGTATCTAATCGCTTATCCATCACCTACCAAACAGTTTTCTCTGAAGTCACTCATCTTAAAACAGCAATATTTATAAAGTTATCATTTACATACTAAAAATTGTACAATTGTACAATTTAATGACTCAGTACATAGAGTTATTTCACAATTTATAGAGTTATCACCACAATTTAGAACATTTTTGTAAACCCCCAAATTTCTCATACCTGTTTGTATTTAATTCTGTCTCTTACTACCAATTCTACACAACAGCTTATCTGCTATTTATCTTTATAAATTTGCATTTTCTGTGCATTTTATAAAAATTCGATTATGCAATATATAGTCAGTCTTATGCATCTGTTTTCTTTCACTTTGCATAATGGTTTAAGTTTCTACCATGTTATAATATGTTATCAGTAGTCTATTCTCTTTTCTTGATGAGAAGTATTGCTTTATATGGATATTACCGCCTTTTGTCTATCTATTTACCAGTTGGTGGGAATTTGCATTGCTTCCAAATTTTGGCTCTTATGGAAAATGCTGCTGTGAACATTTGTGTACATGTCATTTGGGGAACAAAGGTTTTCTTTCCTCCTAGCTAGATTATTAAGAGTGGAATAGCTTGGTCTTATGGAAATTTTACTTTAAAAATTGCAAATGGTTTTTCAAGTGGTTGTATTATTTTACATTTCAGTTAGCAGTACATGAAAGTTTCAGTTTCCCATATATTGACTAAATCTTAGTATTGTCTCTTTTTCAGATTATAGCCATTTTAATTGGTATATAGTGATGTGTCATTGTGGTTTTAATTTGCATTTCTCTAATAGCTAACATCGTTGGTGCACTTGTCACGTGCTTAGTAGCTTTGGATTGTAAAATATTTTAGTGAAACGTCTATTCAAAGAATTTGCCCATTTTTATTGGGTTGTTAGATTACTCGTGATTAAGTTGAAAGCATTCTTTCTAGATCATGGCTACAAATCCTTTGTTAGATATAAGACTTAAAACATTTTTTCATCGTCTACGGATTTTCTAAATGCAATATATCTGATCATGTTTCTCTCCTTAAAATATATAGTAGGTTTTTCCCCTTTTGGGATAGAGCTTTTACAGTCCTCATGTTTAATACCACATCTAATGCACTTCTACAGCGCTATTTCACCCCATCCATCCTCCTGCCCTGTGATCTGGCACACTGGGCTTGTTCGAAGCACTGCATCCCCTCCTGCTGGTGCTTTCATCGAGGATGCTTCCTTCCTGCATCGCCTTCTCTCTCACAACACAGTTCATTCTTATTTTCTTCCGTATCTTAGCTCAATAATCACTTTCTGATCTTTATAACTAGATTAATTGTCCTCTTAAATATTCTTGAGCAACAGCTAATTCTACATCTTAGCATTTTTCACATTTATTTTCCCTTTCTATAATGCAGACTAAGAAATAATCGTTTGCTTTCCATCATCTTCTCAGTGCCTGGCATTCATTAAAATAAACAACTGAGGGATCATTTACTTAAATATTTGTTAAATACAGGGTCTGATTATCCTAAGCTGGTAAATAAAGTTCAACATGTAATTTCTTTACATATACTAAAAACCAGGCACCTTGGCAGTCATGGAGGATACAAAGATAAATCAGATGCATTCATGTCATTTTTATATACATAAATGCAAATAGGCATTTTCTGCATTAACATTATTACAGTCAAAATACTCTCCCTTGAACTGGGCCAGATAATACTTCATTCCACAATTTATCTTGACATAAGTAAGGTAATTCATGCAAAAAAAAGTATCATCAGACGCAATGAATTCATGTTTTGAAGTTTTAATGTTTTGCAGTTTTCTCGTCTTTAATGCACAAATTCATTTATTTTTCATGGTTGTAAAAGAGATATAAGCACAAGAAAATTATACTCGTTTTATACTATAAATATTTAAATAATATTATGTAAAAGCATTTCAACCGATGACAAAAGCCCGCAGGTATAATTTTTTTGTAACGTTGTAATTTGAAACATTGAAATGGGATTTTTTTTATAATATTCTACTAGAGGAAGCAAAAGGAGGAGGAAAGTAGAAGAAGAGAAGAGAAAGGAAAAGAAGAGAAAGGGAAAAGGGAACTGGAATGGGCAGGGGAAAATAATTATTATATAGATAGATAGTACGGATAAGTACATTCTCTGCTCCCCCCGATTCGAGCATTGTTCTTGCCTGCTCATTGCAGTGGGATTTTCAGTGCCTCCCAAGAAAGCAGTATATTCCTTTGTCTCATTGGCAGCCTTGGCCAGGTGACTTGCTTTGGCCAATGGACGATAACGAAAGCAATATTTATCTGTGGCATGTTTTTGCCAGTTCACTTTCTTTTCTCCTTTGCCACAAGAACAACATGTCCCTGATCGGTGTCCTTCCTTTAGCCTGAATCCTGAAATGAGACACCATGAGGAGCAGCGCCCCGGACATCCCATGGCCACGAGTAATGAGAGTGAAAAATAAGCCACTGTTGTTAAAGCCACAGAGAGTTCGGGGTTGTGGCAAACGTACGTAGAAACTGGGGATCAAAATAGGCGTCATACAGTATTGAGAGTTTTTCGAAGAAAAATACATATCATTTTGTGTTTCTGCTTTCTAAATGTCATTTTATTCCAGTGAAAATGCGCCATGCTAACCTGACATACTTTTCCATCTGTTTGTGGTCCCTAGATGTTACATACATGTCACACAAAACTACAGAGCGAGAATAAGGACGCAAGTTAAAACAACAGTCACCCGAAAGAATCAATTATTTTTTTTCCTCACGTGCACTGAAGGAGGTTAGCTCTCCAAAGTTGCTTTGATAAAAGAGTGACACTCCACGGGCATCACCCCAGGCGAGAGCTGAGCTCCTGCACTCCAGCTTCAGAGATGCGAAGGGCAACAGCATTTGGACTTCAAACAATGGAGGAAAAAGACACTGATTAGATGTTCACAGCTGACTAGATACGTGGAAACTTAAATTCGGCTCCTAGGACTGCTTTTAAAAACAATTTACCTCCAATTTAAGAGCACACAGTCTTAGCTGACCTCTCAAGTTACCTGAGAGTCTCCTTTTACTAATTTCACATATTGTAACATTATTTTGACTGGAAGGCCGTTTCTCAATTTATAAGACTGAAAGGCTTGATCTGAGAAGTTGTCATGTCCTATGAAGTTCACTTCCATAAATCCTTTTTCCCAAGGGAGGCATGTCAGAGGAGAAAGGACACAGGCCTTGATGTGTTTCAAGGCTTTCGTTCCTGGTTTAATTCATGAAAACGTTTGGGAAAATGGTGATAGATTGAAGAGAAAAAAAACAAAAGCCATGAAAACCAGGTTGAGGTTTTTCGCTGATTCCTTGAGTCAGGTGAATCGATGATGAAAAGTACACACAGGTGTACACTTTTCCTTTTTACTATCATTGGTTATGCGTTTTGTTTTATTATTAAGTTGTCCTAAGAGAGGCTAATGTTCACTGTGTATGTTTTTGAAAGATGCTATACTGATAGTTCTTAGCTTTTCCTTCAAACAGCTCCTCTATATAAATAACTTATCTCCTTTCCCTGCACCAGCACCTTAGCTCAGCTTAGCTCCTTACCTCTTGACATATTTTCGATCATCCTCTAGCTTATTTTTCCAGTTCCAGTCTCTCTATCAACTTATTCAAAGCCAATTTGTCACACCACTTCCTTGTTTAAAGGATCTCCCTTTCTTACTCTTTCTAAAGTCTGGCAACCTCCTTAATCAAGCTTCCCAATCCTCCTCCATCAACCTTTTACTTAGCTGTTTTCTCTGTTCTTCATTCCTCTCTGAAAAGCCACACTCATCCTGCTAGTGTCTGTCCCCTTCATATATCTCCCTTTGCCTTTTTCTTTTGGCTCTCTTTACAGACAAATTCGACTCATCTCTCAAGACTTTAATTCATTCATCTTCTTAAAAGCTTCCACATCAAGACAGAGAACATGTGCCTCTCTGAATTCCTATGCACTCTCAATCAATTCCATGAAACTTACTGCTGGGAAAGATTATTGTTTTATATAGGTCAGTTCTGCCTTTTAAATATTGCTATTGTCTTCTCAACTAGATTGATAGCCTGAAGGATAGGAACTGTGCCCATAGAGTTCTGAGTTCTACTCCACGCCCCTCTGTCTACTGAGACAGTGAAAACAGCAAATGCTGGTTGTTTGAGAACCAACAAAAGCATTTTTTCTTTTTTCATTTCCATCTTAAATAATGACTTCAAACTTATATTTCAAGTATTTTTAAGCAATTTTGTAAAGTTTGTCAATGTTAAAACACACACACTTTATTGCTAACACAGAGCACGAGGCAAGAATCAAATGGGTTACACAAAAGTAGATTAGCATAGAAACCTGACAAAGGCAAATCTCTTAATTGTTTCAGGTTAATAAAATTAGCTAATAAATAACCAGTGTAGATTTGAAATAATCATTAGAAATGCAGACGGTTTAATAGTAATACCTTTCAATGTACAAATAGATTTAAAGCATAATAAATTTTATGCACTATTTTGATTTTAGACATTCTGAATTAATCTATTCTCTTGGGTTTGTGTAGTTCCAGTCAATTTTTAAAGCCATAATATTTTATAAATTACCTAGTCATGTGAATATGTTAATTATAATTATTGTTCCCAGATTGCAAAAGCAGATAATATAGGGTAACATTTGTGGTAGATTGCTTGTATTAATGGCCTTAACTCTTCAGCTGCTCTTGTAAGCATATTCTGGGCTAAGTAACTTTTGTTACTCTCAAGTTCTCACTCTGATATTAACTATGTAATTTCTTTTGTCCACTGAGATACCAGCAAATGTGGCAAAGCAGACAGTGAGGAACTATGTAACTGAGCTTGCTCACTCTTGCTTTTCTGCCATGGCCAGGAGACTATTACTGGGCTAGTTTATAAAGAACAGAGCTGAGTCCTTTCGATCGTTCTAATCAAGGCCCTCTTGGACCAGCCAATAGTTAGCCAACCCCTGGACATTTGAGTGAGCTCAGCCACGATCAGAAGAGCCTCACAGTCCATCTCTATCTAGGAAGCACAGATACATGAGCAAGCACAGCAAAGATAGCTTTTCCAGCCTGCATCAGCTGAACCCTGCATCAGCTGAACTTATTTGCATGCCACTGAGGGCTTCTGGTTATTTCATTGGCAATACATAACCAATAGACTGAATAATTCATCTGAACTAGGACAACTTAACAAATAAAAGTGGATGCTATGTATTATAGTAAATCAGCCCTGTCCCACACAGACCTGGATGTTTGTTTGGCTTACCTACAAGCAATCATTGCATCCCTTAAAAGTGGGTATTTCAATGGAAGTCAAAGATGCTACATCTCAGTAATTGATTTCCTTGGGAATACTAAATAAACAAAGTTCATATGTTCATATATGGTGTCTTCAGTGATACAACTCAAATGTAATACTTATTAATATAAGAACAGAAATCAGATAATTATATACATTTATGAAATGGGCCAACAGTAAAAATGAATGACTTGAATCGTAAATCTACTGATATTTGTCTTCTGTGTAGAGGATACCAGGAAGGGGTTTGCCCTGAGCTAAAATGAACAATTTATATCCTATTTTAAGAGTGCAGCTATTTAGCTTTTGTTGCCTGTTTCCAAGTAGCGTATAAACACAGTTTTGTTAGACATTCATTATGATCCAGAAATTCAGATTTTATCAGAACACTGCAAAGTTGTTTTTTTTCCACTTTAATGCTAAATATTTCAATTGAAAAAACAAAAAAACAAAAACAAAAATATGTGTAGTCCACACACTAAATGTGTCTGCAGGTCAAACTTTGTTTATTGCCTAGTATTTGAGACCTCATACCTCTTACCTAGACAAAAGGATAAGTAGAATAGCCTCTAAATATGGACCAAAAGATTTTAGTTTGGTTGTGGTTGAAGCCATAAGGTACTAAATTAAAAATAATACATTTCATTGAGTTTCTTTCATGTAATTATTCTGGGCTTTTGATTAGCATAAGTGCCAAAGAGTATAGGTACCAGATAACCAGGTGGAAAAAAAATGGTTCCTTGTATTACTCATCTATTACTCATCTATTACTGTGTACAATATCAACATAAGTTTGTAGTTTAAAACAACACATGCTCAATATAATGCAGTTTCTGTGAATCAGGAGTCCTGACATAGCTTAGCTGTGTTCTCTATAACACTATAATTAAGACATTGTCAGGGCTGTGGTCTAATCTGAGGCTTGACTGGAGAAGGAACCACTCTCAGCCTCAGATTTTTGGCAGAATTCAGTTCCTTGCATGTATAAGACTGAGGGTTCCAAGTTCTTGCTGGCTATTAACCAGAGGCAGCCCGAGCTCTAAAACCTGCTCATAGTTCCTTGACACGTGGTGTTTCCCAAAATGGCCACTGGCTTCTTCAAATCCAGCAAAGGAGAGAGAGACTACAGGAAGACAGTTGCTGCAGTGTTTTGTGTACATAATCATGTACACCTAATTATATGTATCTGGTTACCTTTGCTCTGTTCTTTTTGTTAGCTACAAGTCAAAGGTCATGCCCACACTCAAGGTGAGGGGACTCACGGGTGTGAACATCAGAAGGCAAGCATCAGTCGATCTACCTCATTTTCTCAAAAAAGAATAATGCTTATTAAGGTAACACTATTTTTAAAATTACCAAACCAGACTTGACTTTACCTAATGGCACCATAGTTCAGAGAAAATAATGGTATAATGATTGGATAGCTTCTTCAACGTGTGTTCATTCATACAGATGGCCTCCTGTTTGCTACGTTTAACTGTTCAGTTCCTGTCATTAAGCATTGAGTGATTTATCACAAAGATTATAGACTCTGTGCTGTCACCTACATGTATTTTCACTCTAAAGAGATTTTTGCTTTAGACATAATCCTTCTGATTTTTATAGGCCCTCTTAAAAATGTAGCAGTTTGATGTAATATTATCTACTGTGGAAACTAAAGACAAAAAAGACACCTAGTTTTGTCCTAGCTCCCAGGTGGTCTCATAGTCCCAGGTGGCAGGGAACTATGAGAGCCCAGTGCCTACCTCATCGACCAGGTACCATGATTTTTGAAGATCAGATGTAAAATGGATGAATTATTTAAATAGCAGTCTACACTTCTGCATTCTCTTCTAGTTAACCACTGATGAAAGTACCCCTTGGCTTCCATTGAACGAATGCAGCAAATTGTTGTCCACTGGAATGAAACACACAAATGTGGTCTATTGGTCGCTGTAACTTCTTCCACTGCAATATTAACCTTCCATTCTATCTTTCATTTATAAGGTGAAAACTCATTACTTTAAAAAATTCAATGGAAATATACAAACCACTTTGGGAATTACCTGACTCTGTTAAAAACGAAACCAAAATACGCAGGTAATAAAAGCAAGCCTTGTTGCTACAGAAAAATGGCTCAAATAAGAATTTTGGTGTATTATTGTTTTTCAGTGAACCAATTATAGTGGCTAAAATTGGAACCTAAGTGAATAGCCATTTCATGTTGCTGTAAGTGAACAGCGAGAGTTCTCCATTTCAAAGTCACTTGACATAAAACTTACACATTCCAGACTTTTGAAACTTTCCACCTACTTATATCGCTGCCACTTACACATATCGTTAATCCATCAATAACTCTCAGGGTTGCAACAGCTGAATGGAAAAATGGCTAAGGTTCCCCCATTTCATAAATCTCAAAGTGCTTGTGATTCTTAAAAATACTGCACATATTTTTATTTGCAGTTTCAGAATGATTGAAATAATTTAGAAACAGATACTCTTAACTGGTGAGTGATTTAGTCTGGGGTTAGAATTAATATTCCACATTTTCTCATTTCTGGACAGAGAACTATTTACTAAAAGCATTTCAAGCAAGAGACATTAATACACTTTTTATGTTGACTTTCCACTTTAATATTAAAAAGGAGAGTGTTTATTGGGGAAAATATGATTTCACGTTTACTCTACATAGTTTTGTGTATTGAAAGTTTCATGGAGAAGAAAATATTGAAGTTTTAAAGTTATAGAGGTTTATTTTACTTTAGTACATATTGAGTATTTTATATCACAGAGATTAGGTTATTAATTTATTCAGTAAACCTGCCCGAAAAGTGAAGATCCCTGAAGAGAAATAAAGCAAGTTCTTTTAGACTGACAATATGAAAATGGAAATTTATTTAAAATCAAAGCTAATTTTAAATTGTATTAATTCATGGTTTCTGAAAGTATACCATGTAGTAATGCTATCTGGACAATTGAAAACAAGTATTCTGCAGCAAGAGAAAATTAAGAGGAAAAAAAAGACTCTTGAAATGAAGTTAGAGCAAAACTGTATCTCTAAAGAAGAGATACAATAAGAACCTTGATTTTATTATCACTTTTTTGAAGAGATGAGCAAATAAACACGGAATCTCTTTTCAAGCCATTTGAAAGAAAAGGAAGCAGTGACCAACCATGTCAACTGAAATGATTCCATTACAATTTGAAGAGGATAATGAGTGAAAAGAAAGTATAGAGAGACCAGGATGCCTAGGGATGTCTCTAGTATGAGTTGCTATTAAAAAAAAATAAAATAAGTACAAAAGATAATAAATAAATGTGCCCCGGGGTGAGGGCCCTTGCTAATAAAGGCATTTTCCCTAGGGAACATTCAAAGAGCCCTTGTTCTATCCATAACTCTCTGCTAATCAAAAGCTTTTTCTCTCATGCAGTTGTCTCTAATTTTCCTAACCTTTGCTGCAGCCCTGAGATCCCTTGTTCAATCTGATTGCTTGGAGCCCAAGTAGATATAAAAGCCCTTTATCTGGCTATGCCCGCGTATTTTTAACATTCCCTTCTCTAGTGTAAAACCCTTCAAAAATTCACCTGGCAAACATAAGCTTTTGAAAAGCTTACTTCTAAAAATTAGTGAAAATTTTCAAGAACAAACTTATTAGGACCCTTTCTATACATGATTTATCCAGAGGCTGTATTTATCGAAGAGAAAATGGTATACTCAATAAGACAGTAGAGTTTTTAAATTAAGTTTTTTAAATTTTTGGCATCATCAAATTGGTCTGCCAATAAAATGTCCGTAGTGTTTAAACCATGTACCATCATGATTGACATTCGGAAACAGCTTCATTTGGCACTTTATTCATTTCCGAAAGAGTTCCTTACTCACAAACATTTTTGTACCATAGTTTTGATAATAAGCAACAAATGAGGCACAGTTCCCATGTCATTTGTATAGACAACATGTAGCTGTGTTAAGTATTTTAAATTTTATGTGACAGTTTTGTATGGGAGAGTTTTCACACTTTTACATTTATCATCATATTGGATATATTTGGTCTTAATTTTGTCATTTTACTTTACTTTTTAAATTTGTTTATACTTTGTTTATTTTCTATCAATTTTTTTATATGTCTTTCGACTCTTTTCCTCTAGAAATTTTAAGGATACAAATTCTGTTCTCTTTTATACCTTGTCTTACCGTCTTTCTGCTTGCATATATGCTAAAAATAGCTGATCATATACGTGTGTGTATAAATATAAATGTGTGTGTGTGTGTGTGTGTGTGTGTGTGTGTGTGTGTGTATCAGTTATTTTTATATAAAGCCCTCGCTATATACTGGGGACCAGAGTAAATGGGTTCACAGTAAATTCACCATTCAAAAATTTTATGAAAGGGGTCATTTTTCTTCCCCTACTTTATAATTGTAGCACCCCCGCTAAGTAACATACCTAAATTCAGAAGTATAAGAAACAGAAAATAGGAGTGAAATTCAGGTCTGTTGCACCTGAGAGACTGTGGTTTAATGTTGTGATGCAATATGTCTCTTTAATTATCAATATAGAGGAATATGAGGCCAGCAGAGAAGATGAGAACACACAGCTGGGGATGTGGAGGGAAATAGGCTGGTGGGCAAATGTAGTTTTCTCCTAGTTTGAAATACTGTTTTATTATGTATGTCTTTTACATATACTTCTCCATTTGTCATTGGTTTCATTTTACTTCATGGTGTTTTCTTGCATTACAATTGTAGCAATTTTAAACCACTTTATTTTTAATTTCAAACTTTGATAATATTTTCAAATAATATTCTATATTATGGTATTTTTAAAATAGTTCCCTATGCTTTCTTTTTTAATATTTATTTTTTGACTTTAAATGAAATATTGAATATACTCAATGTTCATTTAACTATATGACATGAGATAAAGTCTGACTCTGAAAAATAAATTGCTATGTGATTTTTACAAAATAATTTGTCTAATGAATAATATAATGTTATATATATATATATATATATATATATATATATATATATATGAGAGAGAGAGAGAGAGAGAGAGAGAGGGAGAGAGAGAAATGTACAATGTACATACTGTGGATCTATTTCTTGAGTCTAAAAGTAGTTCTATTGTTCTGTCAATAATCTAGTACCCCTATCATACTAATTTTAATTATTTACTTTTATAATACCTTTTTCATAAAGGTTGAAAAAGTCCTCATTATAATTTACTTTACATATTTTCCTGAATGTTCTAAATTATGTAATCTATCACATACACTAGAACATTAATTTGGAGAATCATTTTAGAAATATTATTACAAATGGCATTTTTAGTGGAACTTTAGACATTTTTAGAAACATGAAAAAACATTTGACATATATAATAGGTATTGTATCCAAACTAAAAGATTAATTTGGAAAAATTATATGACTAGGATTTATGTTCCTTTAATGAGAAATGTTACTGAATTCACAGATGACTTATTGGAATCAATGAATATTATAATTTCTTCTCATTTGGACCATTGATATTATTAATTTCATAATATCAAATCCTCTTTATATGCTCAGAGTAAAGCTACAGAGTTTATTTATCTTTTAATGTACACATATCTTCACACTTTTACATATATACATATATGTCATCATACTATTTAGTATTTACACCTGTATTTATCTGTGATATTGTCTAATTTTAATTTTTTTCTATTTGGAAAACTTTTGTCACTGGTGGCGTCTAGAGTTAAAAATGAACTGGGACACGGCCTATAAAGAAAAAGCAGGGGAACCTATGAGGATCTATAGCAAGGGCTCTGATATAGGACCAGGTGTGAATAAAAAGCCTCTCGGATATGATTTATAATACATGACTTGCAGACTACATGGAACCAGTGCAGGCAAGAAATAGAGGCCATGAAAGAAACCTCCTGGCCAAAATATCAGCATGTAGAGAAACTTTGAGAAAGGCAAAACGTTGTTGAATTCAGGAAATGCTAGTAGGTCGGCACTGTTGGAGTGTAGGAGATGAGGCATTGGGACTGCTCAAATTTAGAGTCAGAAAGAGGAGTGGAATCATGGAAAGCATCATGTGGGGAAGTAGCCAAAGAGGAAGAATGCCATAGAGGCCGTCTTGGATGCTGTTGGGTTGTTTTAGATGGGCTCAGGATACTCGGCTTTAACGACAAAAACTTACGCTGGAGCACATACTATGGTTGATCGATCTAGTATCTCAACAAGGGTGATATGCAGCATGATTTTTCCACCTCTTTGCTCTGCTGTTTATGGTGCAAAATTTCATCTTAAGGCTGGCTCCCCTCTTGTCAGTGGGAAACAGTTACATGAGTTCACATTCCTTAAAAGAGATCTTTTCCTTTTTATTGTATCTTCCCAGAGGTCTCTCACAAACATCTCCTTATGTTCCATTAAATAATTGGTCACCTGCTCATTTCTGCATAAGCAAGAGAAGTGGAAATACTTTAAGACTAATTACAACGAAGCTGAGAGTGGGATCAGCATTTCGTGTGGCTAGGTGGTGAAGGGTTAGGTGTCTAAAATAGCTAGGTTTCTGTTAGAAAGGAAGAAGGAAATGAGATGCTGAAGAGGCAACCAGTAACGTTCGCCAGAAAATTAATGTAAAATGAGTGGAAAGTATGTATTTGATTCAGCAACTTCGTCATTTGTGAACATAGCAAGTTTCAGCAAATAGGAAGTCGGATTGGAATGGGTATAAGAGAGAATGGGAGAATTGTTTCATAAACTATATAAATGTCTAACCAATGTATCATATACTTGAAACTAATAATAAAATAAAATAAAATGCTAAAACACTGAATTTTAAAGTATAAAAAAGAGACAGAATGGGAAGTGAAAAAATATCGTTTGAAAATTATTTTCAAAAAATGTTGTGAAGAATATAATACTGATGCAGAAATGAAGGAAAAGAGGCATAGGGAGTGCAACCAACAGGGCGAGGAAGACCGTCAGAGGTGAGATCTAGACAATACGTGGAAGATTCAGCCACCAGCAGAGCGCGTGAATCCTTTCCATCACACTGTAGTGGTGAGGTATGGATTGAGATGATGGACTATTTGAATCTGTGTGGGAACATGTAATTATTCCTATGTGGTTTGAGAATGTAATTTCTACCTGAAATGTAAGATAGGGTCATTAGCAGAGAATGCAAAAGGCAAAGGAAGTCAGAGATAGGAGGAAAACAGAGAAAAAAATCAAATGGTCAATGAGAGTAAAAAAAAAAAAAAATCGTCAGGGAAGACAGATAAGGAATCCAGATGATGTTGAATGCTCAGTTGGGATTTTATGCTATGGCTTTACATCTTGTGAGCATTTGCTTTTGTTTTCTCTATTTTTTTCTTTCAGGAGTAGAGGTATGTTATCAAGAAAACATGTTTTTCTGTGTAGACAAGTGTGTTTTTAATAATTGTACATGTATGTACTATTGTGCAGTTTCTAACTCCCAGAAAATATGTTTTCATTTCTTAGACATGCTAGCCAACTAGGCTAGATATCCACATTTTTCTTTCAAAATGTTCTCCATAGTTCAAAGAGTATAATTTTGAAATAATATAGTTTTATTTTGTTGTGGGTAGCTGTTTTCATGTTATATGTTAATATAATATTTGATTTTTCTAGGTATAGATCTCTATTTGTTCATTTTACCTGGCACAAAATGTCTTTTTCACTCTGCTTTTATTGTTCTTTCTTTACTTTAGGAAAGCTTTAATCTACGAATCTGCTAATTTTGATTTATTCTATCAGTTATTAATATAACTAAAAATAAGTTATGAAAGAAGCTATGAAAGTGGGAATAGACACAGTCATTAGTCTGTAGGTCAAGTTCAGCAAGTATCAGAACCACTTGGAAGACTTGTTAAAAGACAGTGACTGTCTATCAATTCTTCTGCATTTGGGATGTGATTACTTGTAGGTAGCTTTTTGGAAGAGCTAAGATTTGAGCTAATCCTTGAGGAAGACATCTGGCTTCCTAATGTTTCAGATTATTCAAGATTGGGGTGGTCAACCTGGGAAGGAGGAAGATGCTTATCTATGGTGACACTGAAGAAGAGATAAGACGAGCCACTGGTCTGCATATTATTGGTTAGAGAATAATCAGGTATTACATGTGTTGGACGAAACATCACCTGAGGTCCCTTTCAATGTTGCTAGGCACTGGTTTGAAGAAAGAGGAGAAAATAAGATTGAAGCAAGTAGATTGGACTTGAACAGGTCAGAAGTCAAATTCTAGCTCCACAACTGACTGGCTCTGAGAAAAGTCAGGAAAAGTATTTAATTGCGTTCAATCTCCTTCTGTTCCTTCAGTAAGGCTGCCTTCTCAAAGTACCTCGAACTGGAAACGTAAACAACAGAAAGGTTTCATCTCAAATTGCTGAAGCTAGACGTCTGAGATCAAGGAGCATTGGCTCTGCGACATTCCCTGGGAAGTAAGGGCAGGATCAGCCCGAGGCTTCTCTCCTCGCTTCTGGTAGTGCCTTGGCTTGTGGCAACCAAAATGATGTTCTCCTTGTGTATCTACGTCCAACTTTCTCCAATCATAACTCTACTCTGCTATGACCTCATCTTAGCTCATGACATCTGCAGTGACGCTGTTTCCAAATAAGTTCCAAATAAGGGGACACAGTTCAACAAATATTACTCTTCTTCCTGTGAAAAAGGTTTAAACTTATTTAAATAACAGTATTGCTGTGAAAATTAAATGAGAAAAGGCATGTCAAGTTTTATTACATAGCAGCCTTTCAATTTGTTGCAATGTTAACTTAAAATGTATTCATTCTCATGCAATACCCTTGACATTGTCATCTTTTTCCTGCCTACCATCCACATTCAAGTCACAGGTCATCTACAATTGGTCCTAATACGTTAAGGATATAGAAGTTTCAAAAAGATGTCCTAGAAATAAAAATGGTTTATCTTCTGTTCATTTCTGTGATTCACTCCCTCCTGCTTGTGAAAGTGCTTGGATGTGTCTGAAGCATTTCTGAAGAAGCAGAGAACTATTGCCTTGTAGGTGGCCCCCTTCTGAGAGAACATCTCCGGGGCAAAGGGCAACTCTTTCTTTATACTAGACCAGCACTCACTTCTTTTTCTTCTTCTTTTTTTTTTTTTTTTTTTTTACTTATTTAATATTGGCTGTTTGCTGCTCGCTGTGAAAGGCATCGCAGATGACAGAGACTCTGTGCTGGGACTGTGATCACTGGCAACCGAATCGATGCTGAGAACACGTTCTAACAGTTGAATGGGCAGCTTGCAGGTGGTAATGACTTTCAGTCACAATTTGTGCGAGGCCTGGTGACATGCTTCAGCTTGCTAGTCTATTACCAAGTCCCCGCACTCTCGGTCTATTCCCAATTTCACTCCCCCAAAGTTCCCGTTCATTCTCTCCCTTTGGCTCTCATTCCCTTTCTTATTCAATTACAGTGACTTTGGTCAGGGGCTGAGTGGAAGTCTGGTGTAGCTCAAGGCAAAATTAAGTTGCAGCTCCAATCCCACACACTTCTGCAGGCATCTGGAGTGAAAGAGGGAATATTTTTATCAACTTTCTAAGGCACCTGGTGTTATATTTCCTACTCAACAAAGGAACACTCAGAAAGATAATATAAGGGACACTGTGTCTTTGTTTCTAAGTTATACTGAACATCCCCCTTTACCTCAATTAAGATGAGCCCAAAGAGAAAAGATTATCCAAACCATGTTTATATATATGTATATATATATAGACATACATATATATGTGTATATATGTGTATATATACACACACACACATATGTATATGTATATATACACACATATATATACATACATACACATTTGTGTGTGTACACATTTTTATTATAGTTGGAGATAAAACTCAGGCCAAGTATTTATCCAGAAAATAACTACCACTTATTAGGTATGTACGATACATGCACGTAAGCTCTAATCTTCCTTCTAAATAATGCAAGTTTATGTATTATTCATTTTTCTCTGATGAGAAAACAGATTTAATGAATTTAAGTAACTAAACAGAGTTACATCACTGTTAATAGAAGAGCTGGAATTGCATCTTAAACCCCCGGATGGGAGCCTGTGCTCTGAGTAGAGTTTGCCAATACAACTCTACATCTGACCACACTGTTGATACAAAGAACATATACTCTATTTAGTTTTCCCTAATCTCAGAACTTTTCCTGCAGGGCAAAAATGCCATCAGTAAGGATCTATAGTGCCTTCCTTGGTATCTGCCTCTGTAGCTCATCCTCTTGTATGAACAAACAGGTAAGATCCTGTTTTGCTGTACAACCAAACTAAGGAAGAAAGTATCCTTTACAGCTTCCATTTTTGCACTTCCAACAGAGCCCAGAATATATTAGTCAATTTTAACCTGTTTCCAGCTCAGCTCCCTTGCCTCCCACAGTTAATTGGAAACATAGTCATGTTTGTTTAATGCTATATGTATAAAGCTTAGTAATAATGTATCCATAATAAATTAATATTTTTGTCAGCTAGACTTGTATTCTGATTCTATCCATATTCTATCCCAAATTCAGTCATTTTTGAGGGACTTGAAACTTTAGCATCTATGTCTGATATTTTATATAAGAAAATTATATTTGAAAACTGCTATCGAATCATCTTTATGATGGCATTTGATTGTGTCCTATCTTCCTCTGTTGTTTCTAAATATATCACAATTGAAATCACTAAATAATGATCTGGGTGGTGGGTGGGAATTGGATTATCATAGCCTTCTTTTTCCTTATGAACATTAGCACAGTTATATGCTTATAAAATTTATCCAGTGTGAACTGAATTTGCATAAACGTTTTTACTCACACGACTCGATGTTTTTCATATTTATTTTGTTATCTACAAGTTGGTGCTGAAATGAAGCCTGAGCAGGCTGTCTTGGTATCAGTTGCATTTTTCCAGTGGGGAGTGGAGATGGAACTCTAAAAAGACCAACCATTAGGGAACCCAGTGAGTGAGGAAAGGCGAACTACCTAGTTTTTTTTTTTTTTCAATCATCCTTTCTAAGCAGGCACTCCACAAGATAATTAATACCTGATGCTTTAGGAGGCATTTATTTTACCCAGTGAGTTTTCTTCTTTCTTTGCATCTAGGATGATGCTACCTAACCATCATCTTTGAATGAAATGAGAATATTTTCTAATTGAGGAGTTCGGGAAAGCTATGGCACCTTTCTATTACTCTTTCATTCTCAAAAAAAAAAAAAAGATGTGGGAAAGAGATTATTTGAGCAGCAAACACTGAACCCCAATTTAGGGACACGTGGAGATTGGTGTGCATGTGAATTCATTTCTTCCAGTCTAAGATTGGTTTTTGAGAATCTTACTCCTAGAGAGGCTACTTAATAGGTCTTCCCATTCCCCACAGTTATCTCTTCTTTCCTTAAGGAAAGAAATGACTATATAGATATATAGACACATAAATTTAGCCAATAAAGATGGTGCATCAAGTCTCACTGGTCACTGTCAGTGATGCTGGGATTATTGTGAAATACTCTAAATATAGTCAAAGAGAAAAGGAACTTGTAAGTAAAGACTTTACAGCTGACAAAATGTCAAAAAAAAAAAAAACACTGAACTTAAAAAAGAAAAAAAAGGAAAAAAAAAGGACTATAGATTAAGCTGTCCACCAGACAGGCTGTTTTAAAGCAGTTTCTCATTCTAAGAAATGGTTGCAGTTGTGATAGTTACCGTTATTACCTTCTTTTGTCACAGTAAATTTACAGGTTTTATTAAGTGAAGTGTGATATATAATGAAACAATAGAAACAATTGATCCTACATTGGGAGAAGTAGGGCATAGTTTCGATTCTGGTTTCTAAATAGTCTTTATTAGCCTTGCGGCCTTGAACAATTCCCTCGATTTCTTTGAGCCTCAGTTTCTAGAACTATAAAATACTAATCTTCAGTCTCAAGGGTAATGGTGAAAACCAAGAGATGAAATATAAACAGATCCTCTGTATGTGCTAAAGAAATAATTACAAAGTCCATCAAGATTTGCTGATGGACGTGGGAGTATTTTCGTTTATTTGTATTTTGTGCTTTGCAGACATTTTATTCAGTTCTCATAACACCACCAAGAAATAAGCCCAAGAACATTAAGTGACTTGCCTGAGGTCAAAAACGAATACATAGTTGAGCCTAGACTCTTCCTGTCTGCCTGATTCCAAAGCCCGTTTTTTGTAGTCTCTACGTTATATAACTCCTTTAGCGGTCTAGTTTTTAAATGTTTCCATTGACTTAACATTTGTGAATCATTTGCATTATTGTAGACTGCGAAGGCCACCAACTAAAATACAGAATGAGAAATGAAGGCAGAATCTTGGAACCAGAAAGTTCTGTCAAAGTCATCTAGGTGACTCCCTGCTTTGGGTAAAGCTTGCCAAACTATTCTAGACACATTGTCAGGGATGAAATTAACTGCTCTGCTAACTCCTCCTGTGCTTAACCATGCTTGCTACCCCCAGAGTTCCTCCTTACATCATTTGAATTCCCTCCAGCTGCAATTTATGCCCTTCTTCTCTTATTCTTGCCTCGTCAGAGAGGGAGAACAGCTGGTCACCATCCTCCATATAATCACACTTGGGATAATGAAGGCGGTTTCTGAGCCACTCGTCAGTGATTCCAGCCCCAGGTCTTGGTACCCAGATCTATTTACTGGGGAACTGACAAAGATGGCAAGTAAAGGAAAAAACATTTACAACATATTCACACCTAGTAAAATGCTGAATAGGAAAAGTGACTTAGAAGTGATTAGTGTTCCTTGTTATTTTACCCCCACTCATGTCCTAGAGTTGTTTTAAACCTAAAGCCTGTTCCATAATAGCTAATGATGTGATTTTTTTTTTTTCTCATCCAATTTGGATCTGGCTTTATCTGAGTTTGAGATAATTAAGTCAGGAAATCCAAGGTGGGAAAAAAAAAGTTTGGATAGGGGCCAGCGGGATATTGGATTCAAAGTACATGTGTCTGAAATTAAATTTGGGAGTTAGACTGTGCTGTCCTTACCTCGTGACAGCAAATGAAGGGGAACCTTCTGTGTGCTAAGCAAAAAAGAACGGGAAGGCTGCTGCCTTATGGGAATTGCAGGGAACAGGGATAATTCCCAGAAACTAGCCAGACAGAATGGCTATTTGGCACACCCAGGTGAGGAAACAAGGATGGAAGGCCCACGGTCCTGAGAGACTGCCCGTGCTCCCAGTAGTTTGGGCAGGTATGACTGCCGGGGTGTGCAGGAAATAAGGAAGTGCTTAAATGGACTGACCTTTATGGGGAACAAGCCCTCCATTCAGAAATCAGTGAGATGTATATTGTTTCATTTATTATAGCTTTATATATGAATGCTTAAAAAAAAGATTTTTGCATTTAATCATTCCTTATTTGAGAAGTAATATTCTCCATTAACAAGTCAGGTAATAGCATCCTGAAAATATGATTCCACGAGAATAGATGAGGTTCTATCTGTGGCTCCAAACAGCTGAGAGAATGATCAGACCATTCATTTTCATTCATTTATTCTTTCACCCAATCATCCATCAGTGAATTGGGGATACAACTGTACCCACCTCATGGAGAGGATCATGAAATAACATGTGAAGAGTTTATAGTAGTGCGTGGTACATAGTCACAATTCGTAGATTTTCTATATTATTATTAAAGAGAAAAATCTATAGGCCTTGAGGAGGACATTCATTAACACATGAAACTAGCGTTTAATGTGAAAAGTTCTCTAAGACAAACTTCTAGAGTAGCAAACGTTTGGGTTAACTTTTCAGAAGTGAAAGAGAATTTCAGAAAGAAGGTGATGATGACTAGTGCTGGTTACAGTGCATCAGGAATATTTTGTTTTTCTGGACATAACACTTTAAAAGAATCTTGATGAATTAGATTGTATCCATGGGAAGCAATCATAGAAAATAAATTTTCAAACTCATTTGAATGAGGAAACTCTGAGAAAATTCTGTGTGTTCAATTTAGAGAAGAGTTAGACTGAGATTTGCTGGTGCTCTTGCATGACTGTCTATGGAATATAAAATCTTTCCAGAGAATAAAATCAGGGACACATGGAGTGAAAGGCTCAAGAAAAATTTCACTCACGGACTAAACTTTTTTCTAATAAGATTTGTTTAAATTATGATTGAACTATCTCAAGTGGCATATGGGTAACTAAAGTATGGAGGTTGTTGAAGAACATATTTAGAGGCTGAGATATAAACCTCCCCAGGTCATTTTTATATTCAAAATTTTATAACTTGATTAAGTGCTTTTCTTGTTCTTGATATTACTAATTAATGACATTTCAAAAACCAAATGGGCAGAGGATGCATTCACCAAAACAGTCTCTGTGCAAATCTATCTGAGGGGAAATAAAATGTTTTACCAAAACTGAAGTTTAAAATACAAAATAAAAATGAACTTCTTATGATTTTCTGCTTTGAATATTAGGGAAATGATCATCCTTTTACTTACTGGTGGCACTTTCAGACATTGTACTTTGCAAAGTCTCACTGGTTTTGTAACCCGAGAATGAGACCAGAGAAAGCCCGCCTCCTGTAGAGGCATGTTATGACTGTGGTGGATGCCTTAATCGAGGAATGCAACTAGAGTTTTTAACTTAGGGCAAGAGTTGCTTGAGCAACCCTTTGAAAAACGACTTGCAAAGACATTGGACACAGCAATCAGTCATTTGTACCCAACATCCTAATGACAAGTTTAATTCATGACTACTCAGTGTGATTGAATAAAATTAAAATTTCTGACTATGATTTATAAGATCTTGAAATTGAGACGTACAATCTCAAATTTTGTTTTCCCTTTCATTATGGTTTAGATATACTTTTTGCTGTCTCTTGGTCAAGCCAATCTCATTTCTTGGTGCATTTGGACTGTTTCCTTTGTCTTTGCTTTTCTTAGATCTTTGCATAGTTGTCTCCCCATGAATATTTAAATCTCAAGTTGATATTCTTTTCTGATCCCCTCCATCCTTCATTATTACTCTCTATACTATACTCCACTTTATTTTTTTATAGAATTTTAAAAAAATGTCTGCAATACAAGTACCTAGAGCAGTGTTTGGCACATTATGCACTCATTAAATATTAATTTAGCTTAGATATTTATGTGTTTATTATCTTTTCCCCATTAGAATATACTCTTCGTGAAGGCAGAGATCTTTTTTTCCCCATGTTCACTGTAGCATTCCCAACGCTAGAACAGTGCTTGAAAGAAAAGTGATACCGCGATCATTATTTTTTGAAGGAATGCATCTTGCTTGTGGTAGATATTCAAATGTGAAGAACTTAATTGTACTTTAGGACAGTAGATGGTGCGATTTTGCTTTTGCTTAAGTACTTTTTATTCTTATGCAGCTAAGATGGAAAGCCCTGGGCTTACAGACTTGGAAGAAGATTCCTCATTCTGTGTTCATGGTGATGAACTATGTAAGCCAACTGTGCAGCTCAGCCCTAACTACTCCAGCCCACGCAGCTCTCTTTCTTCTTTGAACTATTGGAGCACCATTATCCTAAATAAAACTCCCTCCCCTGAAGGTAAAACTAGAGGTTGTGCTTGAGGTCAGTGCTATAAATATCCAAAGGTCCTAAAATGCTGGAGAGGAGTCATAATAGGATGCGGGTAAAGAAAGTAACATTAGAGTCAAACAGTGCTGGCAGAGATGTATTCAGTGAGGAATAATAAAAATCTGCCAAGACCTGCAGCTACTGGATGCAAATAGAACTCAGAGAAATAAAAGAAGACCAGAAGCAGCTTTACACATCTCCCTTTGTCTATCTCAAAGGAGCCAGATGTTCCTAATATATAGACTTTATTACCTGAGTGGATGTGGTCATTTATTCTACAAAAGATGCTCTTCTGAATATTGAAAATACAAAATCATGGTCAAAAATAGTTATAGAATATAAAAATTATGTGTAGTATATGTACTTATGATCCTATATTATCTTTTATATTATTATCACAATCTGCTATTATTTAGAAGAATATTTCTTTCATGCCAGTCTCTACCACTAGATTTTAATAATGCCAGACATATTTAATGACCATTTATTCCTTAATTAATTATTTAAAATAAATTCAGCAAGTATTTATTGAGTAAATTTTATGATGCTCACTGTTTTACCTAAGACCACCATTTACCTAGATCTTAGGTAAACATGATCTCTACCTCACCGAATTTATGTTTTTGTTGAAGGAGGCAGATATTAAATATGCAGGATAATATTAGATATTGATAAGGTCTCATAGAAAATAAAGAGCCCCGAGGCAACAGTGATTGGGAATGGGAGGGTGATGCCTCTCAAGATAGAATTGAGGTTTGGCCTCAGTGGATATTAAGTTGAGACTTGGACATTGAAAAGAAACCAGGAAAACATGGCTACAATCATAGAGACAAGTCCACAGACTGCCAGGCACAAATGAACTTGACCTGGCTGAGCAACTGCAAAGAGAACAACTTGATAGCAGCCTAGTGAGCAAAGACGAGAGGAGGAGCTGATGATGTTTAGAGAGGTGGGAAAAGGAAAAATCAGGCTAAGATTTGTAGGCTGTGACTGGGGAGTTTGGATTTTATTATAAGTACATTGGTAGCTTTTCAGCAGGGAAGGAATTTGGTCTGATTTACATGTTTCAAAAGATGGCACTAGTTAAAATAGAACAGGTTATAGGAAGGTAAGAAGAAAAGACCAGTTTGGGAGACCATATTGGAGTTAACCAGTTGGGAGACAAGAATGGTTTCAGCTGTGGGTCTGCAGTGAAGATGGAGACAGAATTTGAAGAAAACACTGAGAGTTTAGATGTAGAGGATAGAGAGGGCCAACTGCAAGATTTCGGCATGAGCATCTGGTTTGATGATGATATTTATTTATAAAGATAAGACTGTGCTGAGTAAGAAATAGGTTGGGATGGTAAGAGTAGTCATTAATATCATTCATAATAAATTTCAAAGGCCACTCTGTATAGCATATGTGTCATAGGTATATGAAGCTGAGAGCAAGTTTGGCCAAAGATATATACCTGGAAGTCATAGAATATCATTGATGTTTAAAGCCATTGACTTGGAAATGATCACCCAGAGAGAAGGTGTAGAAAGGGAAGACAGTAATGGATTTTTTTTTTACATACTATCCATTTAAACCTTCACAACAGCCTGATACTGTGAGTATCACTGTTCTCTCCATGCCCATTTTACAGTCTTAAACTCACCTTCAGAGAGAGCAACTCATGTTGTTTAAAGTAGCCTGACGAACTACCTTTAAGCAAAACTGAAAGAATCTTGCCTACCCTTCTTGAGCTAACTGGCCTCAAAATCTTTTGCAATGGTTAGCACATTCTCTTTGGCAGTGTTTAAACTCTTAAGTTGTTCCTTTCCTTTAATTCTGCTGTAATGGTGCTTCAGATGATTCTGGCCTAGCATCAGGGTCTTGGTTACTTGTTATTTTTCCTTCAGTTGCTCTAAGAATTTGTCACTTCTGTGTAATAACATTGATTCTTCACTTCTTTCTTGCTGAAGAAGTTTCCTATGGTATCACTACTCCAAGTCACTCTGGGGGAGGCTGAAGGAAACACCCATCACCATCCTTATATTAGGATTCCAAAAGGAATGGCTTGGTCTCTTATTGCCTTTCTTTTCTTTTCTTTTCTTTTTTCTTTTCTTTTTTTTCTTTTCCTTCCTTCCTTCCTTCCTTCCTTCCTTCCTTCCTTCCTTCCTTCCTTCCTTCCTTCCTTCCTTCCTTTTTCTTTCTTTCTTTCTTTCTTTCTTTCTTTCTTTCTTTCTTTCTTTCTTTCTTTCTCTTACTGCTTATGTTTACATAGTGCTTATTTATTTCCCTCTTTCAGTTTTTTATGTACTCCCAGGGGCCCTAAGAACTAGGTGAGAAGATAATTCAGGGTGACATTAAACATACTACACTCGATTGTAAGGTCAATATGAACATCGCTGGATCTATTCTAGCTGGAAAACAAAGCAAAAATGTATAAGTTAGATATTTTATAAACACTCATGGATGGATCTTTATGCAGTTTTAGCACAATACTCTGCAAATGTGGCAATTTCATAACATTAAGAATCTAGTGCTATATACACTGAGAAAGTCTCAGTCAGCCTTACCCAAATTATTGTCCTCAGCTCACTGCATCAGGACTCTGCGTGAACATCATCAAATATCTGGACTATAGTTTACAAAGATACAGGTTGAATAGATCTGAAGTGAAATTTATAAGCTTATATTTTTAGAAGTTTCATATCATTCTTAGAATATATTTTGAATACAGCTGATCTAAAGGGTAACATCTTTGTAGGTCTGATGATACCATGAACAATTGCACAGCATGCTATGCACCAGACACTATTCTAAGTGTTCAAAAATGTAGTCTTGCTAGGTGGAAGAATCAGGTGAATCCAAGAAGACTACTTCCAAAGTCCGCTGTTAAGCACGATGCTATATTTTCTTTATCCTCATATAAAATGCTTAAATCATCAGATATTTGCAATGGAATAAGCTAGAGCACTGAGATGTGTCCTCTTGCATCATTTCTTCCACTCTGTTGAATTGAACTGCCTATAAGATTCCTTGAGTTGAATCTCAGGCACTTAATGTATATATGTTGATTACCCAATTACCTGGAAAACAGGATCTTTTTAAGTGATTTTCAAAACATGGACTACAGAGAGTTTAATCATACAGAGAATTTAACCCAAGAGCCAGGGCCCGTCATGCTGGAGAGTTAATCTCACAAATATCAGAAGTGTGAGTACTTTGGGACCTGGGAGGGAGACAATTGTGACTATAGTGAATCTTCCTACCTTTCTAGCTTTCCAACAGAGAAATACATAAAACCCATCACTCCCAGCCAAGCTCCAGATAATGGAGCCACAGTGTTTTTTTCAGGAAAGGTTTGAGAAAGTTCA
This sequence comes from Macroglossus sobrinus, assembly GCA_004027375.1. Taxonomy (NCBI): domain Eukaryota; kingdom Metazoa; phylum Chordata; class Mammalia; order Chiroptera; family Pteropodidae; genus Macroglossus; species Macroglossus sobrinus. The sequence continues at coordinate 10,468 of PVKZ01001891.1, read as the reverse complement.
CTAACGTGAAAGCATACTGAAACGCTCTTGAGGATGTGAATAAAGGTAAAATGGAAAAAATAAATTTGTTGACTAGAAAAAATGACAGCCACCATTGTTTCTGAGGTACTGAATTTTAACATACGGGATCCCTGGAAATATGGCCAGTCTCTATCATTGTTCTTTCAGAGGCACCCTGTTATTCTAATAAATTAATTGTGAAATCATTGCTAGCTGAAGAAGCCTGGTTATTGTAGAAGCCTCATGCTTCTACAGTATCTCTCTCCCTGATGAAGATACATGTGTACTATATATATATATATGTATACATGTGTACTATATATATGTATATATGTATATATATACATATATATATACACACATATATATATCTATATAGTACATATATATACATATATGTACTATATAGATATGTGTGTGTGTATATATAGTACACATGTATCTTCATCAGTACCATCATCATCATCATCATCAAAAGTTTTCCTTTTGATGAAAACTTAACTCGTTTCTTTTGGTCAAGATTTGATTTGCCATATACTTTCTACAGTTGGATATTGGGGTTCCCTTTTTATATATATATATATAAAGTTATCAGGTTTTTTATTACAAGCACTAGTTTGTCTTAATAAATTAACATTTTTAAACACCAATTTTTATGATTGTTCATTGAGAGTCCTTTTCAGACTCAGAGATGAACCAATGCATTTGTAGGAAGAGTAACGGATTGAGACTAAGCCCCAGGTAGAGATGGTTCTGAACTGAAGTTTTGTAACTCCCCTGGTACTGGTTTATTGACCCATCCACACCTTGTGACTTGAATACATTGTGCTTAATAAACCTTTAGTTATTTTAAGATATGTTTCCTTACTCTACCAAGAAGAAGGTTTGGAAGGACACATGGGAATCACTGCTTTCTATTGCTCTGTTGTGTACTGAATATCTAAATTGAGTTATCAGGAAAAAAAAATGAAGAAACAGTGCATATTTAAAAAGGCCTTTAACAATCTATTAGTCAGGGAGACAGTTTCCCCGGGTGGGCACTATTCCACAGATGCAGGCTGGATGCGTTAGGGGCTGAAATTTACCACATTCACAGATTGTGTTTGGACAGGTTTGGACAGCAAACAGGGCTCAGAATCAGAAAAAAAAAAAAAAAAAAAAAAAAAAACTAGCTCTAGTTCCAAGCTCTGCATCAGTCTTTGTTCTCACTGACCACCACAGATTTCCTAGTCTGTTCACCAGGGTAAGGAAAGATTCTGGCATCCAGGAGTTGTTTTGAGGTTAAACGAAAAAGTGTATTCAAAATGTCTTCTAAACTGTAACGCAGTTTAAAAGCAAAACTTTATTTTTCTGGGTACAAAAGGCATTAGGAAACCCAACTGCATCACTTCTGGAGGCTACATGAAATTGCGTGTGGCATCCTCACATGGTGGGGCACACGTGTCTATGATGGTTAAGAGCTGGGTCTCTGGGGTTTGATATAGTGCTTTGGAGGTTCCGGTTGTATGCCAAGTTCTGTGAGAACCCCCAGCTGGCTTTGGAGATTCCTTCCTTGCTACAGTTTTGTTTCTGCTTTACTTTAGGTCTCTGATTTTTGTTGTTGTTGTTTATTTTCTATTCTGTTGAGCAATGCGATCAATATGATTTAAAAATATTTTATTTTCAAACATTTTATTGATTTCGTTGGGACGGTCATTCAGGTTATATAGACATCATGATACTATAAATAGAAGTCTGCCTGGTAAGTCAAAATCAAAAACAGAATACCTGCTTGTGCAGAGATCTGTAAATATCTACATCGATTACATTTTAAATGAGGTCAATATTTCACTGTTCGGTGGCTGACAATTGGCTTTACTGAATGTCACACATGTTCAAGGAAATATACTTCCCCTTACTGCTCTCTTTTGGTCTTTTCTTCACTCCTTTATCCCCAAATAAGGTCTTCAACCCTAAAATGTATCTATTCTAACCACCTCAAAACTTCAGTGACATATTTTACCACAGAATAGAATAATTGATTGAATGAAGGGGGCCCTTTGACTGTACAGAGAGTTCAGTATGATCTTGTCACATTCGCTCAAAGTCTCATCACTGTTTTCCCACTTACCCTCAGTTACTTAGCTAAATTTAGGAATGACTTTATACATTGTATGTCTTTGAGTGTCTTTCTGCATATTTTAACAGAATTTTATTACCTCTGTTTTAAATATTTGGTACAAAAATGAGTGCTACGTTTATTTTTTTTAAGCATGAATTTGTATTATAACTTTGGGTCAAAGTAAATTGCATTCTCTAATGTTTACAACTGATATGCAAAATAGCATCAGAGAGTCCATTTAAAACATCTTTTAGTAAACCCAACCAACCATCTATAGAGTAAGGGCTACTTTTATAGGCCATCAAGAAGACTGTACCTTTTCCATCTACCCCTCACCTTTCTGTCATGTCATCCACACAGAACCACAGCAGACATGTGCCAAGGAAAAAGAAACCTGAAATACATTTGCTCTTCTATTTTCCAGTGAACTTAATGGACACCAAATGACAATTTTCCATGTCCCTAACTTTATCATGCCAGGAGTTAGTACATGTCATTGTTAGTGTCGTTTTCTAAAACTTCCTTTTCAACTAGGCAGATGTGTTGGCTGCCGATGACAAGAAAAGTGGTTTTCAATACGTGAGGTGCCTGTTGGAGGTAGCATAGGTACCATGGACAGGTGGGTTCTGTGGGGTCTCTGCCACAAAGCTGATAGCGGACTTCCAGAATTATCTCTGCCTTTTACAGTTATTCAGCAAATCTCTTCTCACGATTAATAGACCCCCTGTGCCACTGCAAAAAGCCATGGCATTCATTTCATTTCATTTCACGGAACAGGAGCAGCTTGTTGATTAGATGAAAAAGAAGTTGGTCCTGTAGTCGGTTGTTTTTTACTCTCCATTTATAAGGTGATTGGCAATTTCACAGTCATGATCTCTCTGTGCATGTTTCCTGTTATTACTTTTAAAGTTTGTTGGGTAGAAACTTTATTTTTCTTTCAAGGAAGTTAATTTGGGGTAGTTGTTTATTATATATCACATATACACGCTTTGTTTAAAATTTACTACAAACTAGGTCTTGCTAGATTTCTTTTTCTTTCTTTTTCTCTGTCTTTGGCAGTATGCCTACAATAAATGGCTTTCAACTCCCTAATGTTTTTTTCTAGCCTACTATCACTAGAGCTTCCTGTCATCCTGCCACTAGCAGGGAAATCCGATAAAAAATTTTATCTTATCCAAACCGTAATAGTCTCTGTTTCTGGGGACATTTTTTTATTTTTTATTTTTTAAATATATATGTAAGACTTTACACCATTTTGAAAAAAAATCCAAGACCAAGCTTCTGAGGAAAACCTCGACCAGTGTTTCTGGTTAGAAGAATTGATAGTTTACCATTAACAAGAGCTAACCTCCAGCTCCAAATCTTCTGAAGATGCTATCTTGTCATACAAAAGCAGTCATGACAGTGAGTTAAGGAATACTGGCCCCAAATCAGTAACTACTTGACATGGCTCATTCTTCTGCTGACATACTGTGGCTGCTAATAGACTGACAACAGATACTGGTGTTAAGGATTAAACCAGGAGGATAGAAAAAATATATAACACTAATGATTTTTTCATTTAGAAACTGTCAGAAATAGCATTGGACCAAATTTCTTAAAACTAAACAGCTGCTCTGTATATATAATTAACCTGTACTCTTAAAAGTATTATATTATATATTATACTATATATTTATTATATTATATTATATTTATTATATTATATTATATTATATTATATTATATTATATTATATTATATTATATTATGGATAATTGCTTTAAGATTAGTACTGAAATAGATTTCCTTAGTGTAAACATATTTCCTCTTCTTTATATTCTACATACCATACTAAATCAATTTAATAAGAAAAAAATAAAATTCAGAATCTTTTAAACACAAGAAGTAGGCTTGCCATTTAAGCATTTTTTCATTAAGATATTTTTATCACCCAACCCACAAAAATAAAGGCACTTTGGTTTATAACAAAGCATTGCTAGTCTTTCAAATTATAAAATGGACTGCTAAAAAGATTAAGAGGTTGTATGAAACTCAGATTTACAGTTTTTCATAAAAACTCCAATGGTCAAGCAAATTATAGATTGTATTGGATCAATAAAATTTATTGGTTTATTGGAGTTTAGTATGTTATAATACAGCTTTATTTGCCACACCCCAATGTTGACCATCACCTGCTCTTCAGGGCACAGTGTTTCTCTTTCCTTAGAATCTATTACTTAGAGTTTTGTTTGTTTGTTTAATTTTTTTTTCTGTTAGCATGGATAATCTCCAAAGGAAAATTACGTGGTTAAAATGAATATAGATTTTTTTTAAAATTTATTATACTGCATTGGAGGAAGTTGTGAATTCTAATAGTGATTATAAAATGTTCAGATATATTTGCAGGTACTTTATGCACTTGTTGGATCCTATTTGTTGAAAACCCAAGGGAAACCATTAACCTTAATGTTTAGGATTAAACTATTGATTAAAATTTCCCAGTCGGATATGTCATTCATTCTCAGTGTCCTCTCAGGACTGAGGGCTACTGCCACTCTTATGGAGGAAATGCTACTTTCAGTAGGATTTCCCTCCCTTTTTCTGGTCAAAGAAAGCTCCGAATGAAGATTTCTTCTCCCAAATCATTTCACTGGTGGAGCAGTCAGGGTGTCTCAAATGCCTATTTTGGTCCCTGCCAGGAAGATTCCATCACCCTCTATCTATGTCACTTACTCTCTTCTGTTGACTTAGCGTTTCCTGAAATACATTCTTCACTGACCTAGTACTCCAGGAAACACCAATTTAGCATGGTAAATTACCGTTTTCACTGCTGCCTCAGCATTTCCGGCAAAGACTTTTTTTTTTTTTTTCTTTTTCACCCTTAGTGCCTCTGTCAGAGAGCTATGGTTTTGAGGTGGATTTAGAAGTTCAGGACTGTTACAGAACATAATGACAGGATGCCCTCAAGTGGTAACATTTACTCTACCCAGAAAGCTCTAAGTGGTTTACAATGTGAAGGCACAATTCATCCTGTGGCCTCCTTAGCAGAGGTAGACAGCATCCTGACAGCTCAATAAATGGGGTCGCCCACAGGAGCTGAGGGAAAGAAATTGAGCAGATATTAAATGTCCTCAAAAGGAGATAATATGCATTTAAACAGAAGGATTTCTCTGCATGTTTCAAGTTATCATTCCTTAAAATATTGATTGGAACTCTTCCTGTTTACCATGGGATATTAACAACATTCAACTGGTTATGAGACTTGTTTAGATATATTTACTAGGCCCATTGACCTGAAAAAGTTACATCTTACAAAGACTTATGTTCTACTAATTAACTACTTTCAACTTCATTTTCCTCATCTGTGAAATTATGATAGAATAGATGTGCCAGATTAAAATAAATATATAAATGTCATGTAAAGCAGTGTCTGATACAAAGAAGGGGATCAAGGAAGGATCATTTTAATCCCATTCCATTTCTCTTTTTTCTCATCATCAATGATAACACAGCCAAGAAGCAAAGCTCAGAATTCTGATGTAAAGCTGATATTTAAAAAGAGCCAAGACCGGAATGATGGACTGACACTAATACGATGACATGTAAGAAATCTCTTAGTGCCTCGGGCTGAACATTTTCTAACTCAACTTGTTTTTCTAGTCTCCAAATCTCTGCCTTGTATTCCAAAGTCTTCTGTATTTTATTTTGGTAGGTGGACTTATTCTGAGTAAAACATTAGGTTACTCAAGTCTACAATCTTGAAGTCATCCTCGAATCATCCTTTTTATTTCTCACTTCAATTATTTGGTTTTCTAAATACTTCTTCAGTCTGTCACCGCCTTTCTACTGCCATCATGACAGCTTTGGTTCAGGTCCTCAACATTTTTTACCTAACTGGTCTTTCCAACATCAATCTCTTATTCTTACTGTAACTATTTGGAGTGTATCTTTCCAAACTACAAGTATGGCTTTTATTCTCTAGTTAAGATTAGCATATATATATGTATATATTTATACATATATAAATATACACGTGTGTGTATATATATGCATGTATATGTGTGTGTGTATGTGTGTGTGTGTATACATATATATATATATATATATATGTATACACACACACACATATCTATATGTATATAAACCAGAAAAAAAATCCACTCCTTTACAAGTTATAGAAGGTCCTTCAATTTCTAGATCATGTCTCTAATCTTTTCTTTCTTTCCTCAGTTCCTTCCTCTTTTCTTCCCTCCTCCCTATTTTCTTTCCTCCCTTTCTTCTTTCCTTTCCTTTCCTTTCCTTTCCTTTTTTGCTTTTTTTTTCTTTCTTATTTCTCATTTTCCCTCTGTACCTGATGACTTGAAAAATCTTCTTTTCTTTCTTCTATTCCAGGGGCAGGCTATTTTCCACATTTGGAATGCCCACCATCTCAACTTTTTTACTTCGTGTATCCTTTCACTGTATTCTGTTTAAATTTTACTGCCCCTTTGAAGCTTTCACTATTTCTCCAATTATTCTTTTCTAATTTTTTACTATATTTCTATAATACTTGTTATACACCTTTTATAAGATCATGTTATCAACTTCTGATTATATAGTTATTTCATTCTCTTGACTGTGTACCATTTAAGTGTACACATGTGATTAAACTTGTATGTGTCTGCTTCACCATTACTGTATCAGACAAATAGAGAATCCTAAAAAAAATTTAATCTCTCAATGATTAAATGGAGATTTCTATCTATCTATCTAGCTAGCTAGCTAGCTAGCATCTCATCTATCTATTGAGAGAATCATAACAAACCAATGGAAAAAAAACAGTGAATATGAATTAAGGGTATGTAAGAGTTTCCTATACTAGTTTAAAATTGTAACAAAAATGAAAAATGACAGAATATTAAACATCGTATATCCCCTTGGAAGTATCACTGAAGTGAAAGGAGATGGTGTTGACTTTCCTATGAAGGCAAGAGGAGGGTCAGGCATTGTCAGGCTCCGCAATCTGCCTGGCTTCAGCATCCCTGTCCTTCCTTCAGTGGGAACCAATTTTTACTCTCAAGCAGAGTCAGCCCCATTGCAGCCTCGAGAACAAACAATTGTTCTGAATGAAAAGTATTTAATGAGAACTAAATGGACACTCTGATACTTAGCTCTAATTATCTTTTGTTTTACCTCAACCTTTGAGCCTGTGTCCAGTTATAATATTTGGTTTGACCTCATCCCTGCTTCCTAGAAACTAAGTCCTCTTTGTCTTCTAATCTGTGAGTGAAAGCCCATTTTTTATTTATTTAACCCTAAAAAGAAAAGAACCTGACCTTGAAATCCTGTCCTCGTGAATAAAAAAATTCACCTTCATATTTCCCTAATAGCCATTATCTATTTTAACTAACTACTGTCATAGTCTGTCTACTTCTAAGACTTTTTATTCTGATTTGGACTTACTTGATGTTCAAAGTTTTTTTGACCACTGTAGAAACATAATTTGCTAACTATATTGGAATACTATATTCTTATTTTACCCATTGATCTGTATTTCTCTGGTCATGATATTCCTCTGATGTCTCTCTCATCTCAGCTCCTAAAAGTGACCCCATGACGGAGCTTCTTAGTCTACTGAACCCAGGTAAACTTCTCCCTTCCACCACATCTGTCTTATAACCTCACCTTTCCTCTCAGAAATCTATCCAGGATGAAGCAATTTGCAAATATGTCTACCAGGCTATTTTTTTAATTGAGTGAGGCTATACATGCATACACTTAGCTTTGAGGGAAATTAATAAATGTGAAAAGTAAGGTAGCAAACATTACAAGCACACAAGGTATGGTACATAGTTGATCCTAATGTATAATTAATGACTATGGAATTCCTGGACTCCTGGTGAAGAAACGATTATGTTTTTTCTTAAATATCAAATCATGTCTATTGATAGTGGTTCCTGGCGATACTGTGTTGGGAGGCATTTTATGCCTCTTAAGAGATCAAATAAATAGGCCAGTGAGTAATATCTTCCAGGATGTGGCACAGGTACCACATTTTTGCCTTTTCTATTCTAGCTTCTAATCTATGCACAAAAGAAATAGTAGGATATCTTTGATGTAAATGTGGACTAGATGACCCACAAGCTACCAATCCTATTGCACATTTCTCTATCTATGACACATCTTGAAGTAAAAAGAACAAGGATTATCGTTTGTTGTTGCTTATGCTTTGCTAGACACTGTGTTTTACACATCAATAACATTTATTTCTTATAATATCCTTATAAAATATATTATTAAACCAACAGTATACATGATAACGAGGCACAGAAATGTGAAATAATTTCTCTTTAGTCTTTCAATCAATTAATAAGGAAATTTGACTCTAGATCAAAAGGGACCACCTTGTATTTTATTCAGGGGTTATGATGGTTAATTTCATGTGTCAATTTGGCTGGGCCATGATACTACATATTTAGTCAAACATTATTCTGGATGTTTCTGTGAGGAGGATGTTTTTAGATTTAAGTCAGTGGACGTTTAGTAAAGTAGATTGCCTCCCATGATGTGTGAGACTCATCTAATCAGTTAAGGCCTGACTAGAACAAAAGATTGACCTCATTTGAGCAAGAGGTAATTCTGCCAACAGACAGCTTTTGAATTTATTCTGCAGCATCAGCTCTTCCTAGTTCCCAGAAGATGGGCTTAAGACTCAAAATGCAGCTCTTTACTGGGCCTCCAGCCTCCCCTACCAGATTTTGGAATCATTAAACCTCCACAATCATGTGAGCCAATTGCTGAAAATAACTCGTGTATATATCATTGATTCTTTTTCTCTGGAAAACCCTCACTCATACAGGTAGATATTTTCTGGCTATTGTATAATTAAATGAACCTTACCTCTGGACTCATTTCAGACACTGTATGTAATCACACATCATTAAAGTTGAGCTCCTATAAGAAAAAGAAGAAAAACTAACAAGAATACACTGTTTTAGCTATCTGTCACTGTATAACCACTCATTAGTAGCTTAAAACAGCAGCCATCATTATGTTATCTTTCATGTTATCTTGGATTCTGTGGATCAGGAAATGGGGAGCGGCTCAGCTGTGCAGTTCTGGTTTGAGTTTTGTCAAGTTGTTAAAAAAAACTGTGGCTGGAGCTGGAACATCAGCTGACTGGAACAGCTGGGGCTATTTGTGTGCATATGTGTATGTGTGCATGTGAGTGTGTGTGTGTGTGTGTGGTCTTAAGGCCTCTCTGTAGAGTCTCCCCATTTGGTATATTTCTGGCTTCCTCACAGCTTGACAACTCCCATCATATTTTATGATCTAGCTTCACAAGTCACATATTATATTCTACTGAACTCAGTTGGTTGGAACAATCACAAAAATCCACCAACTTTCAGGGAGAGAGGACATAAATCCCTTATCTCAATGAAAGGAGTATCGAAGAAGTTTGTAAACATAAAAACTTCCATACTTTTTTTTCATACCTTCCTTCCCCCGTCTCTTAAGAAATATAGCCAGGTCCTATCTGTAAAGCCAGTGAGAAAACCACAGCCCCTTACCCAATTATTACTGGGTACTCCGTTGGTACATGCTACTTGCAGTATTTACTATTTGAGAAGCTGTTATGCTCTTAGCAACTTATAGATGTTAATGGAGAGAACAGGAAAGCACATAAAACTCAGTTCCCTGAGCTCAAAAGCTTAACACTTAATTGTAAAGTATATATAGTCTCCTTTTTAAAATCTGAATCCTCATCTTTTTTTTTTTTTAATCTTAAAAGTTGTGGGTGGCCCGGTGGTTTTTTGGTTACTATGCTCATGATTCTGCACTAAATCCATTCTCTTCAAATGGAATTCCAAAAATTTTCCATGTCTATAGTTTTATTCATTTGTCTTTACTGCAAAAGAATGAGGTGTGTTAACTTCAAGATATCTACCAATTACTTGGCTTTTCATTTCATGGCATATTTTGGAAGGTAACTTAAGCAACTTTACACTTTAACTCCACAACTGAATGACAAAACAGATTCTGAGGGTTTTGTTTTCTTTGTACCATTATTTCAGCCTGAGTAAACACCATTTTGGGAAATATGAAAAAGTCAGTCATGCAAAGGCTGAAAAGTTATCAGTGCCTTGCCACCCGCCCCACCCCCACCCCCGCTGGCCCCATGAATAAAGAAAGTGGTCTGCTGGCCCACTGTTGGAAATCAATGTGTTAGGACATTTTTCTTCTCTTTTCTACAACTCAGAGGTCACTAAATGCTTAAGGCATCAGTGTCAGTCCTGTGTTAAAGAGAAGCTAGAAGGCTTTAAGAAATAGTTTGGAGAGAAAGAAGCACTGAAACAACTAAAAATTAAATAAATGATCGATAGATAGATGAATGAATGAATGAAT